>BOPN01010505.1:5000-10000 GCA_017312705.2 Penaeus japonicus
GTGGTATGATTTGCTGTAACGGACAATAAATATGGAAATTATACACATTTCCTGGGAATAATGAATGTACCTCTTATCTTAATTATATATACTAACAGTGTATTCTACTTTCAGGAGGTTTGGGGAAAAAGAAGACTCATCAATTCTTACGAAAACATCGAGCTATGTCATCTAAAGAATGCAATACGCCAAAACAGCTAATGGCCATTGCAGCTAGGGTTTTAGACCCCAAAATTGTAGATTTGTTCAAGGTCCAAAACCAATTTATTGGTACCACAAAGAATGGCAGAAAGCTTTGCCTTAGCATCATTTTATAGCAGTCCAAAGGCCTATAGAATTTCTAGAACGTTTTATCTTACTATTTGTCTCGACACTCCATTTGTGGTTGCAAAAAATAGATCTAGGTGTTGGTTTAAATATGATGAGGCAGATAAGACCACGAATGGAGCCTGAGGATACACTGTATGGAATTGTCTTTGGTTCAATACATTTTATAATTAGTTAACAGATTTTGTTGTTGGAAGGGAAGGCTTCGGAAATTAAAGCAAGACTAATAAAAAGGCAAACAATGCACTTGCTTTCTTAGTTAAAGGGCTGGTTAAAAATGGAAACAGGTATTAATATTTTTCTTCTATTGGGGTGGGATTAATTAAGGGAGACATGCTGAAAGAATTGCTCATAACTGCTATAGAAAAAGTTCTAGAAGTTGGGTTTAAAGCTAAAGTTACAGTATGTGATCAAGATGGTGCTCACCGTTCACTTTTCAATAGTCTTGGCATGATAAATGAAAACCCTTCTTCCATAGTATCTGGAGATTGGATTTTTTTTTTTTTTTTAATGATTCCTCTCACTTCCTCAAAATATGATTTAAAAATAGATGATCATATTATATCATGGGATTATAGAAAAAAAATCATGTTGACCAGACACAGCATATAAGGCATATTCAAACAGGGATTTTCTGATTTGCGCGTCAATCTTGCTGAATAAGTCTTTAGTAGGACAGTGTCAGCAGGCCTACATTTCCATGCAATATCAGGTTTTATTCCCATGTAAGCAACACATACAACAGAGTTTATTTCTTAAATTTATCGATTAGTTGATTTCAATAGTAGCCCAAAATTTCACTATTAAGAAATAAATTCAGCTATGCCATCAACATCAAGCCATTCAAATTATACTTTACATGCACAAGAATATATTAAATCCTGGAAATAATGTCCATTTCAATTGTGTAAATGGCTGGCTATCCAATCTCTCAACTTTAAAGGCATTATGGAAAGATATTTCTGATTATGGAGGAAAATATCTTTTGACCAGACGAATCAAAATTTGTTTGATGAAATTCGTAATAGGTATGGCAACCAAGATCATCTCCCACCCAGAAACTTTACCCAGGCATTAAAGAACATTATAACTAATGATCTCATAATAATTTATATATTTATATATTCATATATATATATATAAATATATATATATATATATATATATATATATATATATATATATATATATATATATATATATGTTTGAATTCAATATAATTTCCTGTAGTGACAGTCAAGGAGGGATGTCTAGTTACTCTGATTATTTTCCACTAGCAAATAGGATATTCTTGTAACATGCCTTGTCATATTATTTCATGTTTATTGTGGTATGATTTGCTGTAACGGACAATAAATATGGGAATTATACACATTTCCTGGGAATAATGAATGTACCTCTTGTCAAGGAAAGAGATAAATCTCCTTGGGACCCTCAGTATGCCTACAGCTGGAACCATTAATTTTTCATGATATAGAGAGACACATAAGTAAGAATATTGATAAAGCCATGCAATCTTCTGGTGTTGCCAGGAGCCTTTGCAATATTGTATTTGCTAATTGTATATTAGCAAAATCTTTATGCTCTGACAGCAATTTAAAGAAGATTATTAGAATGTACATAAATATGAAAATATTTTACCATCTAAAATACAAGTACTTGAAGACCATATCTCTATTACTAGAAAAGAGCAAACAAAAGAAAATGAATAAGATTGTATCGTAATAATGACCACTCATAATTACGAAGAATTACAGGATAAGGATATAATAAATAAAGGCTACAAAACTGTTGTGATTTTTATATATATATATATATTTTTTTTTATAATAAACTTTAGTTCTTTGCTAGCAATAATAAGTGTAAGTATTAGCATTTTTATATCTCTGATAAAACCATATTTTATAAGGAAACTTTATGTATAAGAAAATCATAAAACTTCTTGACCATGATTTCAGCTTTATTACACTTCTGAATCAAATCAATAATATATGGTTCATTGAAACAGAGAAATAATAAAGATTTTCAGATAACACTACCATGTAGTTTATTCTTAAGGAAAGCAAGAATGACATGCAAATCATTGCTACAAACTACAAAAGGGATAATTTGAATTCATCTTTAACAAGGATACAACCAAATGATTCATTTTTATTACGAAGTATCAAAGAATCTGTGGATGAGGTTGGCTAAGAATTGGTCTGTGAAGATGATAATGATATTGGTGATAATAATAATAAAATTTGATTATGATAAATGTTATATTTATAATAATAAAAGTGATATTAATTTAGACATTATTAAAGATAGTTTATAAAATACATCCACATCAATGACCTCAACAAATATTGATATATATATGAAAGTATATATACTGTGCATATATATATATATATATATATATATATATATATATATATATATTATATATATATATATATATATATATATATATATATATATATATATATATATATATATATATACATATATATATAATATATATATATATATATATATATATATATATATATATATATATATATATATATATATATATATATGTATATATATATATATATATATATATATATATATATATATATATATATATATATATATTTATGTATATATATATATATATATATATATATATATATATATATATATGTATATATATATATATGTATATATATATATATATATATATATATATATATATATATATATATATATATATATATATATATATTATATATATTAGAGAGAGAGAGAGAAAGACATCCCTCAGGAGTGATACTAATTTAGACATTATTATAGATAACTTATAAAATACATCCACATCAATGACCATATTGACCTTATACCTATTATCCTAGAATTATAGTGTCTAAAATCCCCAAATGGTGCGTGTAATAACAAATCATATTCACAATAGACCAGCCAAACCTTTCATTACATTATAAAAGTTCATATTTACCATGTAACCACAAAGGAATCAGACAAAAAATTGAGTATTTCTCCTAATGTTTCTTAGTATATTTTCATGTCCTTGTATATGTGTGTACGAACGAGGTTGCAGGAGTGTTTGCATGTTAGAAATCTCGTTTCAATCCGTGGACTGGCAAAGGTCAAATGTTTCACTGTCTGTGTTGCATGGTGTAGTATAAAAACTTAATTCTTTGCATTGCTTTCTGGTCGGTTTATTGACAGTATTTCTCTATTATCTGACCTAAAGTTCTGTTACAACGAGGAGATTGCGTCCGTTCTACCGTGTTAGGTTTCATTATAACATCAAGAACCAATACTTCTCTTGTCCACTGCTTGCTCAATGCCAGAAAGACCAAGTCCATCTTTACTAGCATATTGCGCACTTTTTTTTCCTCCCCATTCAGACTTACTTATATTGAATAGTAAGGTACAAAATGTTAAATATTTAAAGCTATTAGGTGAGAAACGCCCTCAAAACACTAAATCGTTTATTGCACAAATATTAAGTCTCCTTTGCAAATGTTAAAAAGAAAAACAAAAAAAAATTACACCTGTGACTTTACTATTCAGAGATCATTCTATTACTTTATTCTGCCACATTTTGAAAACTTTTCACAGGTCTGGACGTCTGCCGCTGACTGTCATCTTGCTTGATAGGGCATTTAACTAAGCTAAATATTTGCTACCTAACTTAACTATTGATTTAAATCATCGACGTTTGATTGGCTCCTTATCAATTTTGTGTAAGATATATGATGGGTATCTTTTATATTCTCGACTTCATGTAATATTCCTCTTAGAATTACTAGATTTTTTTCTAATTGTGAATGAGAACATTCTGGCACCTATACATCATTGTACCTGTTATTATTCAAGATGCTTTGTTCCAGTTATTATTAAGTTATGTAAGAAAAATGCCAAATCATATTGTCAGGTTGTTCAGTAGTGAAAAATGTAACATTTAGGCAAACAATTTCATTATTTTTCTTTGACGGACCTGTTCTAAATTTTCAAGGAGAGTATGCTTTACTATTTTCATTTCTAAATCTTTTTATCACCTTAACTTTTAACATTTATATCCTTTTTCTTATCCGAGTTGTCGATGTTGAGTTTGACTTTATGTAATCGCACCCTTTGGAGAAAGCTCGGTAACTGATACGATAATAAGAAGGGTCGTTCTGTTCAATGTCTATTCTGTTCTCTTGCCATACCAGTGTTTTCGGACAAACGGAGATAAAATCCGCAATCTGCTTCTTAAAACCATAAGCAAAAGAACTAAAATTGTTAAGTCTGTCAACTTTGGCTGCTGATATGAACTATGGTGTATTAAAAAATAAGTATTGATAGTGTGAATGGAGTGCTGACGGTAGATGACAAACGGCGCATTTTATCGTGTTGCACGCACTGCTCATTAATTATAAAACGATATCATTACAGACAAATTATAGCAATCTAGAAACAGCTCGGCAAAAAGGCTTTTACCCAGTGATTCATAAATTATCATGAAATTGCTCGTAAAATTAACCTTTTTCCCGCTTGATTAGTAGTACAATACTAGTGTTTTGTGCTACTTAGAAGAAATGCATTTATTCTGTTAGGGAGATTATTTCATTTTAGTGCTCAAAATTTCACTTCAAAAGTAGTCATAATCTCCACCTTTATTTTAAGTTACTTTTTGTCCG
>BOPN01010505.1:17500-22601 GCA_017312705.2 Penaeus japonicus
AATTTACTGAAGTATACCCTCTACCTTTTTCTATAGCCTAGTCCATGTTGCTCTTTTTCTTAAGCTAACACTTACTAAGCTTTAAACGTTTTCTGATCCATACGTTATGACGAGAAAGACACATTGGTAAAAAACTTTCTTTCTTAATATAATGGAAGAGAATTTCGCAATACATTACTGATGACGGAAGCAAATATGGGTACATATTTCCTGTTTATATATATATATATATATATATATATATATATATATATATATATATATATATATTTATATCATTATCAGCTGCCTGTATCATTCAAACTGCAGGACATAGGCCCCTTGATCTTTCCTAATCATGCTGGTCTTGTGTCTTCTGATTCACGTTTAGGCCTGCGAATTTCGCTATTTCATCACGTTATCTTGCAATTAGTTTTACCCTTGGGGTCTCTGTCATCGATTTCCCATTCTGTTGTCTTGTTTGTCCACATGTTGTACTGTCCATTGCCACTTTTGCTTTTTAATTTACTGAAGTATACCCTCTACCTTTTTCTATAGCCTAGTCCATGTTGCTCTTTTTCTTAAGCTAACACTTACTAAGCTTTAAACGTTTTCTGATCCATACGTTATGACGAGAAAGACACATTGGTAAAAAACTTTCTTTATAATGGAAGAGAATTTCGCAATACATTACTGATGACGGAAGAATATGGGTACATATTTCCTGTTTATATATATATATATATATATATATATATATATATATATATATATATATATATATATATATATATATATATGTATATATAAATATGTATATATAAATATATACATATATATATATATAAAGATACATACATATATATATATATATATATATATATATATATATATATATATATATATATATATATATATATATATATATATATATATATATACTGTATGTATATATATATATATATATATATATATATATATATATATATATATATATATATATATATAAATTTCGAGCAAATATGCAGCTTGGGTTTTTGGTTGTATGTAATTCTACAATATCATCTGTATTATTAATTTCATCAATATCAATATTTAATCCACATTTGAAGCAAAATACCGATTGGTTTACTTTATAAAAACCAGCTTCAGCAATAACGATTGGGTGATGAGCATATTGATGATGTTCCCCAAATGTATTAATTCTATTTACTTTCATCTTCATATCCTTTGATGTTTCACAGGTTTCACTCTCAGTATGGATGATATCACGATTATCATCAGGTTGACTGTTATCAATACTAGAATTGTTGTTTGGCCGAGACATTTTGTTTAATGTTCTTGTATCAACTTTGTCTTATTCTCTGGATCCTTTAGTATTATTTATAATGTTTTAATGTCTAACGTTACTGAAAGTTGTAATTAAAATACCACTCTATTAAATCTAGCACACTGGTCTGTAGAGTAGATACTCTGTTGCTTATATATATATATATTGGTACTCTCTCATACAAGTCAATAAAACTCGGTATAAATATAAATATATAAGCAACAGAGTATCTACTCTACAGACCAGTGTGCTAGATTTAATAGAGTGGTATTTTAATTACAACTTTCAGTAACGTTAGACATTAAAACATTATAAATAATACTAAAGGATCCAGAGAATAAGACAAAGTTGATACAAGAACATTAAACAAAATGTCTCGGCCAAACAACAATTCTAGTATTGATAACAGTCAACCTGATGATAATCGTGATATCATCCATACTGAGAGTGAAACCTGTGAAACATCAAAGGATATGAAGATGAAAGTAAATAGAATTAATACATTTGGGGAACATCATCAATATGCTCATCACCCAATCGTTATTGCTGAAGCTGGTTTTTATAAAGTAAACCAATCGGTATTTTGCTTCAAATGTGGATTAAATATTGATATTGATGAAATTAATAATACAGATGATATTGTAGAATTACATACAACCAAAAACCCAAGCTGCATATTTGCTCGAAATTTACCTCCACTTCCGAGATCAAGATTATTTGATCAATATGATGATGACCTGAGATATGAAGTGAACAGATTGGGAACTTTTATAGATTGGCCATGTGTACCAATGGAACCTATGGAATTATCCAAAGCTGGCTTTTTTTATTCAAGAATAGAAAATAAATGTATTTGTTATAAATGTGGATTACGAGTGAATATTCTAACAGATAAACGTTATGAATCACATCATTCAATGTTATTTGCACATGCTAAAGAACGCCCTGATTGTGCATTTGCATTGAATTTAAATGAAGGGAATGTTCCTATTCATATGAGTAAAATTATAAAAAAGATTACAAGCAAATATAGGAATAGTCATGATAAAGACGCTAGTAAGACTACTGAAAAAGAAATCAACATTTCAACAACATTGGATAAACGTAAGTAGTGATAATGTTGATGGTTTAATTTAACAAATATTATACTTATATATATATTAATGACTAATATCACCACCAAATATTTATAGCATTGGGTTAATACATTTAGAACTAATTGGTCGTTCATTTAATTTCAGATAACTGGAACGTGACCAATGTAAATCATATTCTCCGCCCTTACACTCCACCAAAACATAAAAATTATACATTACCAGAATCTCGTAAGAAGACGTTTAATACATGGCCTCTGGAAGACAAAGATTTAAAAGAGAGACTGATAGAAGCCGGTTTTTTTTATACAGGTGAAACATACACATGTTTTTTTTTATGAGCATGTATAATAATAGAATAATATCAATAAATAAAACCATAGTGAAATAATATATTATTATTCTGATTTAGCATAATATTTCATATTTCATGTACATCTCTTCAGGAAAAGGTGACCATGTTATTTGCTTCCAATGTGGTGTTGGTATACGTAATTGGGAGAGTTATGACGACCCATTAACGCAACACGCCATGTGGAGTCCTAGTTGTTGTTTCATTCATATTTTTGCGGGACAGCCTTTTATTGACCAGGTAAGATAATATAATATAGCTCTCTCTCTCTATATATATATATATATATATATATATATATATATGAACTGCAGATGATTTATATAATAATAGAGATGTATGGAGTTTTGTGATTGTGTGTCTTATATAAGGTAGTTACGCTGTGCTTGTGGATAGAAGCATACAAGTGTAACTAGGCAGGCGCGTATGGACCCTGGAGAAGAAGTCACCTCCAAGTCAGTAGTACGCGACATAATTGGTTGTTATGACGACGAACACAGACACCGTCGATGCTCACCCTGACCTCGCCGTGGGAAAGTTACCTCCCCGAGTCAGGTCATACGTGACTGGTCGAGACGAGTTGTCGAGGAACGAGGACCCAAAGTGCTTGCACAATGTCTGTTCAGAGGAGCGTGTTTTGCGATTTTTGCCAGTTGACCCAGTGTCTCTGAGTGAACCTCTGTTCTTCGCACCGCTGAGTGATCTTGCACATCATGTTCTGACCTGCTGATGTGTCCTGTGCCTTTATTCTATGTTCATGGTATTAGCCGTAATAAATGTATGGAAATATTTGCACCGATGCGTTTCTATCGACCTGGATGTTCTGAATCTAATTAGCGAACCCTGACAATATATATATATATATATATATATATATATATATATATATATATATAGAGAGAGAGAGAGAGAGAGAGAGAGAGAGAGAGATACAGTGAGTGTTTACTGTTTCCTCTGCCTTTTCTCGCAGGTTTAAAAGGTTTAAAACCCTTTTAAATAATTTTCCTTCTCGAATAGAAAAAATACAAAACAACAACTTGTTTCAGATAAATGTATGCGTTGTGTATATTATCATTTACTTCATTTCACTGATAAAACAAATCAAATCTGCAGCCCGGAACTCCTAGATGAGGACATCCGACACATAAATAACACCGTTAACCTCGAAGTACACATATCTCATGTGTAGTATGTCCTGAAGAAGTAATATAGCGGAAATATATGTACAAGGATGGAGCAGCGACTATCAAGATTTATGCAGAAACTAAAATGATATATAATTACACTTAATATAGACTTATATCTATCTCATGTGTAGTATGTCCTGAAGAAGTAATATAGCGGAAAGGCCTTCGGCATATTTGTTTGATCTCCTGATTTTCCTATCATTATTATGTGTACAATGTTTAGCATGAATCTTTCACACACACACACATATAACTTATCATAATGTTGATCCAGTCCGTGATAGCATGACATCATGATATCATAACTTCAGTTACACGATGGCTGGGAAGGGTCTTCTTCATTGCCTTTTTATTACCTGCCCAATTAACCAGAGACCAACAAATTGTGATGTTCATGTTGTCATGACAAGTGACTCCTTCATTAGTTGTCTCATTTCTTTTTCTTGTTGTAACTTTATTTTTCATCTCTTCCTTTTTTCTCATTTATATTTTTGATATTACGCAAGAGACTATTTGTGTCGGACACAGCGAATGATATACATTTCGATGTAATGATGTCCTAAATGGATACTAACAAACATTTGTTATCCTCATCATGATATGTGGATGCTTCATTGGCATAAAGTTAGCAATGATAATACCAATGTGTAAATGAATAAATATGTATGTATATGTATTTGTGTATCTAAAAGTAAAGTAAGTAAACAAATTAACAATTTTTTTTGTAAAGAAGTAACCATACATTTCCGTAATGTACGGAAAAGGCTTATGATTGAGTCCATTCAATTGGGATAACGTATGGGCACACAGTTGTCAGGCAAATCGCAAACATAATGTGTACAGTATAAAATAAATAGCAACACAATCATAGAGAAAACATTAATACAAATTAAGGTGCTAAAATGTTTTTTTCACTTTGGATTTAACGGTGATACGGAAATAATAATGTAAGTTAACTGCAACCATTTTTTAGGTCTCGAACATAATGTTTCTAGAGTTTCTTTAATGTATTGAAAATGCACGTTGAAAAGATAGGGAAATATTAATTACACTTTCAATTTGACAACGCAGATTATGATTACAAAGTAATATCGAGATTTCGATGAGACTTTTTTACATAAGAATATTATGAAATGTGTTCGAGTCAGATTCAAAGAGG
>BOPN01010506.1:17500-22595 GCA_017312705.2 Penaeus japonicus
CAGACAGGTTCCCAAGTCAGCGTAGGTACCTCTCCTTCTGGTTTATATTCCACTCCCTAAATAAACTACAGTATTCCTGTTATTTAATTTATGAATCAAGAAGAAAATATAAAGATAAATTGATGAAAACAATGTCTTTACCATCCTTTATATTACTCTTATTCATTATTTTCATCATGAGAACCAACATTTTATGCTACATTCATAATGAGAGCCGTATAACCTATGAATAGCAAGGACAGCCAGAAAAAAAAAATGTATAAAGGAATTATAGTATGCAGGTTTGTGGATGTCCACCAGATTTTAAGTAAATAACTAGGAACAATGACTTTGTACATCATATTGAAGTTTCCTTCTCTCTCCTCTTTTGTTAGCCACTAATCAAGTAATTGTTTGAAAATCTAGTATGCATACACGTAACACAGATTAGTCTTGTGTATGTAGGCATGAATATCTGCGTGTCTGTATGCATGTATGTATAACACACACATGCATATACACATACACACACATATACATACACACACATACACATAACACACACACACATAAGGATAGTGATAGTAGTGATAAATAACAATAATGGTAACAGCTAAGCAATCGTAACTGTCGGTATTATTATTATCTTCATAATCGTATAGATTATGAAGATGGAAAAATTAGAAAATATCAAAGATTACAATCAATAAAATCACTTACAACAAAATAATCAAAGATAAATGCCATACTGATATCATTCATATATCATAGCGTACAGGAGTGACACAACTCAGGATTTCGCAATTGCAAGGTCTCGGGTTTACGCCAGGCCAACCTCTACCATTTGACCCGACTGAGAGCGAGACCTGACATCAGCGGTGGTCAGATTTAAGGCGGGAAGGATCAGGTTACCCTAGCACATGACCCCGTGGTTTGGCACTCTCTGCACTCTCTAGATATACATCTAATAAACCTGCTTGAGTACAGGATTAAATCAATAGTTATGCGGATTTCGACGATAAGAATTGATAGCAATGAGTCTAACGACTGTAGCAGTGAAGACTATATTTTACTTTATAAAAATGGTATTGAAAAAAGTGAGGAAAAAGTTATAATGATAATCCTAATTGTAGTAGTTATTGTATTTCTAAAGAAAGATCGTGATAGCAGAAAGAATAGAAGAATATAAGTATTAACAGTAATTTTAATAACATGTAATAGAAAATTATATCAGCAATAAAGTAATAATGATAATAACAATAACAGAAATAATAGTAATAACATAGTGATGTTGATTCTAGTGACAACTGAGATGAAGAGGATAATTCAAATAATAGCAATAAGGATTATATAATACGTAATAAAAATCAGCATTGTAATTCTAATAATGATATTCATGAAGATAATAATAATAACAATAAGACTAATAATAATAATAATAATACTAATAATAAAGATAGTAACAATGATAATGATAATAACAATAATAATACTAATAATAACAGCAGTAAGGATAATATCCACAATATTAATGATAATAATAGTAATAATGATAGAAAAATAGCAATAATAATAAAGACAATAATAAAAATTATAATAAGAGTAATATAACACATATTAATAAAAAGAAAAAAAATGGGAACATAACTTAAGGTAATATAATAATGGTAAAAATATTAGTAAAAAAATTAATGATGGTAATAAGATATAATAAAACTAGGAATCAATGAATAACAAGAGGAGTATCCAATGTTAGAGTGATAATTGTATTATAATCAAGATTATGTGTAATGATAATAATCACTATCAATGATGTATCAATAACAGTAGTGAATATTATCACTGTTATTTTAGAATAACAATGTAATAGGAAAAATGTTGCCATAACTGATTACTAAAAACATTATCTTTAAAAATTATTGTTATATTTTCACTGTTCGTATTATTACAATATTCGTATTATCATGTTGATATTCTGAATATTACTTTCTTTGTTAATATTATCAATATTTTAGGACCATTGTGGCCATTATTATCATGATTTTATTTGTTATTATTATTATCGTTGATATTGTCGTCGGTACTGACGTCATTATAATCGTTTCGTTATTATGGTTATGGTAATCATCATCTTTATTTTTATATTAGTCATCGTTTTCATGTTCATAATCTTATTGATAATATTATTAGTTTCCCTAATGATGTAAAATTGATGATAATCTTGAAGATGACACTGATTAACCAGTGTCATTATTAGAATCATTACCATTATTATGATGTCAACATCATCACTTTTCTTCTTGCTTTTCCCGTCACTGATAATGACACTATCGTTTGTTGTCATTATTAACCTAGAATCTACAATCATGATAGTAAAAGTGATACTTCACAACATTAGTGTCAAGTATATTATAACCAAAAATGATAACCATCTTTAAAAAAAAAAATTGTACTATTAGACAACCTGTCGATCGTGCGAGGAAATTGTAATAACCAAGGTCATCGCTATCGGCGAACAGGTATATAAGGCAGCGTGAGACATCTCACTACATAATCTCCTACCATGAGGTTCCTTGTGAGTTCTAAAGTCTTGATAGAAATCTTCGTCATGGTGTTTCATACTATTTTCTTTACTCTAATAATGAATATACAAAAACGTATTCCATTTCTTATGGATATATAAACAATTTTTTCGTAAGCTGTTCATAAAAAAACTTGTAATATTCAAAGCGAAATATATTTACTTACTATAAAAGAAACATTTTTTTCATAACCTTTAACTCGTTTTCCCCCTTAAGGTTTTGGTTTGCGCACTCGCTGCTACAGCGACTGCAGCTCCCCAGGGCTACAGTCTGCAAAGACCAGCTGGGTCAACTCTGTCCACCGGACCTGGACAAACAGCAGGAAGTGGATTTTCTGTCGGAACCGGCGCTGAGCACGCAGGAGCAAGTGGTGTTGTCATTGGATCTGGACATGGAGTCGGGAATGGAGTTTCAGCAGGTTTAGCCGTTGGAGGCGGTCTTTCCGCTGGATCTGGTCACGGCGTGGGTATTGTTGGTATATCTGGTGAAGGCGCTGGAATACTGGAACCATGTGAAGAAGGACAAGTTCGACATGTGGATGGTTCTTGCGTTACTCCAGTTGTGAGTAGGAAAGTATTTGTGTTTGATGTTCCTGAACAAAAAGAACCCGTTGGGCCTCCACCAAGCCTTCCTCCCCCAACAGTCGAGCATAACATCCTCTTTGTGCGACTTCCCGAAGAAGGAGAAGGACCTGAACCTATCGTTGTTCCTCCGCCACGACAGGAGAACATCGTCTACGTACTCAACAAGAAGGGTGAACAATCTCAGAGAGTCATCGAAGTACCTGCTCATCCTCCAACTGATCCTGAAATCTACTTCGTCAATTATGAAGAGGGTGAGAACCCAACTCTTCCCATTGGTGTGGATCTCAATACTGCTCTTGGTTCAGCCGCTGAAGCCGGTGGTCAAGTTATTGGAGCTGCTGGCACTGGATTAGGAGGTACAAGCGGAGGATTGGGTGGTGCTGGAGCAGGCACTGGATTTGGAACTGTTAGCGGAGGATTGGGTGGTGCTGGAGCAGGCACTGGATTCGGAACAGTCAGCGGAGGATTGGGTGGTGCTGGAGCAGGTACTGGATTTGGAACTGTTAACGGAGGATTGGGTGGAGCTGGAGCAGGCACTGGATTTGGAACTGTTAGCGGAGGATTTGCAGGAGGTAATGTTGGATCAAGTAGTAGCTTCCAGGTTGGAGGCGGTGTAAGTGGTTTGCAAACTGGTTCTCAAATCAGTGTAGGCACATCCCCTTCTGGTCTCTATTCCACTCCTTAAATTATTCATTACTTATTGCTAAGTCGTGATGAAAGTTAATTATTTTATATTTCAAAATACATGTTAAATTATATAACTTTTTTTTATATCCTACATACATAAAGAAAATTGATAAATGTTTATATCATATGAGAAAATCATTAACCAAAACAAAATGAAACGAGAAAAATGAATGGTCTCATACACTCATATACGCGTATGTATACATATATGCGCTTGATAAATTTTCCAATTCTTGATATATTTATAAATATATATGTATGTGCATTAGATATATGTATATTTGTATATTTACACGCATATATATATATATATATATATATATATATATATATATATATATATATATATATATATATATGTGTGTGTGTGTGTGTGTGTGTGTGTGCCTGTGTATGTGTGTGTGTCTACATGTATGTAAATATAAGAACATATATTAACATATGTGCTTGAAATTATAATTATAATGAGAACAATAATAAAAATAATTGTAATCATAATGACATCTTTTAGGGTGTGGTAGAGTCACTATATGGTTATCTAGGCATGTGGTTATTGTCCGTCTAAATCAGCACCTGTGTACAACTGGCCGTTGCTATCATATCCTATTAGTGTGAGATTTAACTCGGGTCAGCAAAACTACAAGTCGGGAATGTTACCACAGTACTGCATAACACACAGAAAGCTCCCGAATACATACAATGATTGTGTCGCTGTTTTTATAGGGATTAACAAAATGTGTTTAAAATTACGTTGATATCAATTCAAAAGGTAGATCATATTATATAATGACACGGCTGTCTGACTTTCTTAGAAGGGATATATGTGATCCTAGCAAATCATTTCAGTTACTGGTTAATCTATTGTTCTTACTTCTATGGAGCATACCTCTTTCCATATCCTTTTATTACTGCAATTTATCTTTTATCAGCATCTCATTCTCCTTTTTTATATTGTTTTAATTTTCAAGACGATGATCTTACCGAATAGTGAACCTTCTTCTTAATTCTATGTAGCTGACAGGCTGATATTTAATAATAAGGATGGTTAAATTATAAAACTTAAAAAGGGTGAAGTAATTTTTTGTTTTGTTTATATATATATATATATATATATATGTGTGTGTGTGTGTGTGTGTGTGTGTGTATATAATATATATACACACACATATCTATTTATCTATCTATTTATCTACCTATCTATTTATCTATCTATCTATCTATATATCTATCTATCTATCTATCTATCTATCTATCTATCTATAT
>BOPN01010508.1:5000-10000 GCA_017312705.2 Penaeus japonicus
GATGGAAGAGACAGAGAAAAGGGAATGGAGCACACGCAGAAACAGGAACAGACAAACAGAATAGAGAAAAGGAATGAAATGAATATCCCTTCTTACATAGACATCAACATGGAGACAGTGACAAACACAAATATTTTCCGAAGACAGCGGTACAGCCTCAGTCCCCTCAACAAGACACAGACTCCCTCTTAAGATTTCCTTGGCTTCCCCGATAGACACAGATAGACATAGATAGACAGAGGCACTTTCTTGGGACAACGGCACCGTCTTGAGAGCTTTTGTTTTTGTGACGTGAAACGCTCGAGACATGGGCAGGAGGGGTAGGAGGGGTAGGAGGGGTAGGAGGGAGTGGGAGATGGGAGAGGAAGGGAGGGAGGGAGGGAAGGAATGGCGGATAGGAAGGGAAGGGAAGTAGGTGGAGGGAGAGAGGGAACTGGGGATGGGAGATGAAGGGAAGTAGGGGGAGGGAGAGAGGGAATTGGGGATGGGAGATGAAGGGAAGTAGGGGAGGGAGAGAGGGAATGGGGATGGGATATGAAGGAAAATAGGGGGAGGGAGAGAGGGAATGGGGATGGGATATGAAGGAAAGTAGGGCGAGAGAGAGAGGGAATGGGGGATGGGAGATGAAGGGAAGTATGGCGAGAGAGAGAGGGAATGGGGATGGGATATGAAGGAAAATAGGGGGAGGGAGAGAGGGAATGGGGATGGGATATGAAGGGAAGTAGGGGGAAGAAGGGAGGGAGGGAGGGGAGATAGTGAAAAAGGGAAAGGAGACGGGATGTAGAGAGAGGAAGGAAGGAGTGGATGGGAGAGAGAGAGAGACAGAATGGGCAAGACATATAAAGATAAAGAAACAAAGATAAAGCGAAACTATTCTAAGACAGTCGCATCAAACAATTCACAAAGCTCCAGACTTCCGGTCTTGAAAGTTGCATTCAATCATGTGCTAAACAGATAACATATCGCATACCCTCCGCCCTATAACCCCCCCCCCCCCCACAGACTTGATAACATAACCCACCCGTGCTTAAATCACAACAGTTATCTTAACGCCATCCTAACACATAAACAACCTCACACCCCACACCCCTCCCCATACTCCCCCTCATGACTCATACCCTCCCCCCCTCCCCCCCTCCACCCCATCACAATTCACCTTCCCTCACACATCCACCCCCATCCCCTTCTCCCCACCCTCCCCTATGTCATTCGCTCCCCCCTACCCCACCCCACCCCATCCCTCCCTCCTGAGATAATTATTTTCCGCTACATTAAACAGGAATTCGAACTGTGATGTTCCTCATAAAACTCAAACGTAACTATGTGTCTGTCATTAACAAAAGACGCCATTTACAAAACCTGTGGCTCATAAGCATTCATGTGTATACAATGTATATAGTATGAATAAACATATCAAAATCAAAATCAAATCATAAACATCGTAAATCCCGTTGCATCGTGACACCATAATTATTGCATAATGACTATCCCATATCTATGACATGGTTGTCATACCGTCATCATTACACAATACCTATTCCATCATCATTACATCACATCTATCCCATAATTATTACATCACACCTATCCCATCATTTCGCAACATTATCATCACATCACCGTTGCAATGAAAACCCTCACATCATAATTATTGCATCATACTATCATCACAGAACATCACCTTCACACACGCTCACACCCGCCGATGAATTCCACACCAAACAACACATGTGATACTATTAGGCGTATAATGAAACACACCTCCGCCGCCCACACGCCCACAAAATCTCCCTTTTCTGGGCGGGTACGTGTTTATGAAGACTATATGCGGAGATGGACGACCAAGGGGGTTCTGGATATACGGAATATGCACGGCATGGGTGTTCGTTATAAAGAAGGGGGAGGGGGAAGGGAATGGAAGGAGGGAGACAGGGAGAGAGAGATAAAGGGAATAGAGGGAGGGGGAGGGGAGGGGGAGGCAGGGAGAGACGGGGAGAGAAAGAAAGGGAATAGAGGGAGGGGGAGGCAGGGAGGGAGGGAGGGAGGGATAGAGAGGGAGAGAGAGATGAAGGGAATAGAGGGAGGGGGAGGTATAGAGGGAGGGAGGGGAAGCAGGGAGGAAGGGAAATAGAGATAAAGTGAATAGAGGGAGGGGGGAAGCTGGGAGGGAGGGAAGGAGGGAGAAGGAGGGATAGGGTAAATTTAAGAGAGGGAGGAGGGAGTGGAGAGGGAGATAGCAGAGTAAAAAACTGAAGATAAAGATAGATGGATACATTGATGTGTAAATCTCTCTCTCTTTATATATATATATATATATATATATATATATATATATATATATATATATATATATATATATACATATATATATATATAATGATATAATGATAATTGTAATAACAAAAGAAAAGATAGCAATAATAATAGCAATAATAACAATTATTAAAATACATAACAATGACAAAAAATATATCAATAATAATAATAATCATAAAAATAATAATCACCAGTATCATATAGATAATGATAATCAAAATAATACTTAATCAATATAACACAATAGAACATAGCTAATAATGAGGAAGATAATGCTAATAATTTTCCACCTAAGCTGAACTAATCAAGGGCAATCTATTTAAACCCAGACATGAAATACGAGATTCATTCCCAGCCATTAAGTTTCCAAAGATATCTATCTATCTTTCTTCACAGGACATGGGTGTGGGAACTACCCTTTCTCTCGGAAAATTAATAATCCAGTCTAAACTCCACCACTTTTGCTTGCTGTTTTTGTTATCATTTTTCCTCAAGTAACTTAATCATTTTCTTTAAGTGTCTTCATTATTTTTCCTTAAATAAAATCGTAATGATTATGACGTCATGTATCGCACCTCCCCCCCCCCCCCTTCACTTTTTTTTTTTTTTTTTTTTTTTTTTTTTTTTTTTTTTTCTTTTTTTTGGTGTGCGCTGCCACTAGTGTCGTGTCCAGTTCTTCTCTACCTAATTGACTACCTCTGATTAATCTTATTCCCTAATTGAAAGTTAGTCGGATTAACACAAACTGATTTCTTTCTGTCTCACGTTAATTCTTATCCTGTGATTTAAATCGGTCTTGTGAACATGGCTTCCTTTCACGTTAACTTCGGAGATTTTTCAATGAGCTTAACTTTACGCAAGAGTGTGCAACAAAATTAAACACGCGATGACTTAGCAAGTAAATGAAATGGCTGGAAACCTAATTAATTCGTAAATAATGAAACAAAAGGAGATGGAAAATAACGGATGGAAAAGATGGATAACTTAGTGTTTACTTCCTCATCAACACGGTTTTCCTCTTCCCTGAATTATGAGTTTTGGATCATCAACATGTTTATTGATACACATGTATGAGTGTATGAACATGATAGAGAATTCATATAGTTGTTATTAATAAGCAATCAAAAGAAAAGGAATATAAGTACACATTAAGTCAGCAATTAGAAATCCATGAGAAACTAATAATATAAACACTCTCAAATAATTTGATCTACCACAGAAAATAAGACACCAGGATTAGAAGGTAGAAAAATAAATCAGGGTTACGTATTTACAGGAAACCCGTTCCGCCCAAAGAAAGCCTACACAAATAACGGAAAATCCCATCAACCTACGGTCCGGTATTACACATGAAAGCCACGAGGCAGACACCAACGATAAAGATAAACCACATTTGAAATTGGGAGCAACTGCTTCGCCGGGCTTACATACACTATGGCGAGCCCACCTGTGTCATTGAGTCCTCACTCATGAGAGAGTGTGCTAACGAACGTTAACTCGATCTGAGCTTAGTCCTTACCCACTGTGATACCCAGCCACAGTAGTAACCGCCAGGTGACAGTGGAAACTCACGAGCTTGGACGGGGCTCGATCTGACGCCCACGGGGATGAGAAACCGGCGCGTAACCACTGAACTATCCAGACACCAACGGTCACACCACACTTTCCCATAGTACTTGATGTTGTTTGATACTTCTAATAATGCCTGAGCGACTATGGAATGATACAACTTTCCTCCAAAAGACAAAGGAAAGTGATAATCGTACACAACACAGTATATAGAGATTGATAAGTAGGAGTATGCTATCACAAGCTGGGTAGGTAAAATATGGCTTAGCGTCCGAGTTCTCAGCTTTTGGGATAAATTCTTGGATTTAATAAAGTTCCTATGTCCGATTCTTAATGCTTAATATTAAAGAAATTGGCCATGAGCCAGAGAGACACCTAACTAACGACATTAGCGTAGCGTCCATTTGACCCTGCGGTCTCTTAAACTTCAAAATCCTGATAGTCCCTTTTTCCATTGGCTCGTAGCATATCTCCTCTTCTTAAATGATCAAATGGGACTAACAAATATAAATCACATAACTTAGCAGGAAGGAATAGAAATTATTGGATAAAAAAGCGTTATTCGTGTTGTAAGTTTAGAAATATGGTTATGAACGGCCGGATATCCCGTGACGTCACAGCAGCATTCTAGAAGATTCGAGAACTGAAAAGTATTAAGATTTTCCTTCCCTTATTGATATTTTGCAAGCATGATAAATCACAAGCATGCGCTCATAGTTGATTATGTAATTAACAATCGAAGATTATTTATATTCTAAACTATGGCGGATAATGCTAATTCCCTAAAAAATATGGTTTGTTAGTAACGATATTATCGTTACGATTTTTTATAATTCAAAATTCAAAACGTAGAACTTATGTGTGTTACTAATTGGTACAGAAGTATTTATACCAATAGTCTAAATGCTTACCATGATTGATAACTAGAAGTAGAAAGATCATCCAATATTGTTTTATTTGAATTTAAAAAGAAAAATGGAAAATGATGTTAATAACATCAATCAGAATAACTTTCTAATGCTATCCAGATGTTTAATTATCTAGCCAGAGATTAAAACAAAAAACGAAAATTAACAGCTACTTCTCCTTTTAAATGAACATTCTGTAAGAAATAT
>BOPN01010509.1:0-2500 GCA_017312705.2 Penaeus japonicus
TATATATACACACACACGAAAAGAGAGAGAGAGAGAGAGAGAGAGAGAGAAAGACAGAGAGAATGAGAGAGAGAGTGAATGAGAGAGAAAGAGAGAGAATCAGAAAGAGAAAGAGAGTGAATGAGAGAGAGAGAGAGAGAACGAGAGAGAGAAAGAGAGAGACAGACAGAGAGACAGAAAGACTGACAGAAACCCAGACAGATAGACAAACAAAGACACAACCAACATTCTCCCACAAAGACAAGGCCGAGTGCCTGTGGTTGTTGCAAGCGGGACGTCCATTGCATGAACATAAAGAAGACTGCAACAACTGAGTTACGTTGTTATCACGGTCTTTTGTTTCTCTATTTTATGCCTCTGTTTTGCTGTGATGTTTTCGCTCTTTTTGTTTTGTATTTCTTTTATTTTGTCCCTTTGTTTATTTGTTTTTAAGTTGTTGTTTTTTTAATCATTCTTGTATTTTTGTTGCTATGTATATGTATATATATATATATATATATATATATATATATATATATATATATATATATATATATATATACATATACACATACATGCATATATATATATATATATTTATATATATATATATATATATATATATATATATATATATATATATATATATGTATATATGTATATATATACATTATATATATATATATATATATATATATATATATATATATATATATATATATGTATATATAAACATAATTTATACATATATAGATAGATATTATATATATATATATATATATATATATATATTATATATAAACTTATATATATATAATCATATATATATAAACATTATATATATATATTTATTTACATATATAAATAAATATATATATATATATATATATATATATATATATATATATATATATATATATATATATATATATATATATGTGTGTGTATATATATATATATGAATATCTATCTATCTATCTATATCTATCTATCTATCTATCTATCTATCTATCTATCTATCTATCTATCTATCTATCTATCTATCTATCTATCTATCTATCTGTCTGTCTGTCTGTCTATCTATATATATATATATATTCATATATATATATATATATATATATACACATAAACATATATATATATATATATATATATATATATATATATATATATATATATATTTATATATATATATATATATATATATATATATATATATATGTATATATATATATATATATATATATATATATATATATATATATATATATATATATATACATATACACACACAGACACACACACATATATATATATAAATATATATACATATGTATACATATATATATATATATATATATATATATATATATATATATATATATATATATTTTTATATATATATATATATATATATATATATATATATTATATACATATATATATCATTAATTGAAATATCGTTTGTGCTGTTATCGCATGCAATAGAACAGAATATTTGGAATTCTATCCCATGCTACAGATACTATGATTTTACAAGATAAGATCAAAATCAAAGAGTAGAATACTCTGAGTAAGATATATTGACATGCAATACAAAGATGATACTTTTGGCCACTATCTTCCTTCCTGATTATCTCACTTTTTTATTTTTTGTGTCTCTTTTACTTGTTATAATTGATGTACAAATAAAGCTAGATACACATGCCCACGGATATCTACAGTGCATACACACCTATAAAATATGCAAACACAGTAACATGTATAAACATATTGTATTTGTCTATCTGTCTATACTTTTGTACGTAATTGTGTATCTATACCCATTCCTATATACATACATATAAATACACGATACTGCTAACGCTAGCATATAGATCGACCCTGCCGATACACAGTTAAACATATACAAAAAACTAAAGAAAACATTTTACTCCGAATCTTAAAGCAAGGCCCACATACAAGTGGCGCCATCTACTCGCTCACGGCGTCATACACTCACAAAGACACATTCCTGATGTTATCCGCCCGATGTTAGTTAACTTGAGTGCTGTTTGTTGTAGAGTTGGCATTTTGTATAAAAGAACTTTCGTCATTTGTATTTCTTTATTGTTATGGGAATTATTGTGCTTAGTTACTGTTATGTGCGTGTGCGTAGAATATCATAATAATTCATCGGCATTATAAGTAAACGAAATATATGTTTCAACATTTCTAGTTATTGACAATGTAAAGAAGCTTCGTAAAATTGCCAGTCAGTGTTAATCAGTATAAAGGTCCTAGAGCAATTCAATAGTTAAAGAAAGTTGGTAAACATCACTGGGAAACCCGAGGGGCAAACTAGCAAAAAAAAACAAAAACATTTTAAATCATCAATAAAACAACAACAAACAAACAAAAAAAACTATATTTCCCTTCTGGTAAAATAGGAAGAAAAAAAAATTCCCTCACAGTACGCCATAAAGTTCGTTTAACCATAAAAATAGCCATATACTACACGATATCCAGCAATATCTAT
>BOPN01010509.1:20000-22572 GCA_017312705.2 Penaeus japonicus
GGGTTATGGCATCCGGCGTTGGACCGTGTTTGAAGGCTTGTTATATTGGCATGTACTTGGAGTGAGAGCAGAAAGTACTTTGTTCTCTTTTTTTTCTCCTGCTCTCTCTCTCTCTCTCTCTCTCTCTCTCTCTCTCTCTCTCTCTCTCTCTCTCTCTCTCTCTCTCTCCGTTTCTCTTTCTCTCTCCCTCCCTCTCTCTCTCTTTATATTACTGTCTATATATCTACATTTCTCGCTATACCTGACTCTCTGTCTATGTTTATTTGTTTCTCTCTCTCTCTCTCTCTCTCTCTCTCTCTCTCTCTCTCTCTCTCTCTCATTCTTTCTCTATGCATACATCTGCTTATTCATATTCACAGAACTCACTCCGAACAGAGTCAAGCATTCAAATAAACCAAGTAACATGCACACATATAAAAAATAAATGCCTTATTTCAACCATGAAAATGATATTCACAAACTGGCAGACATCTAGTGTTTGATGAGTCTGAACTTCATCAACACAAAAGGCTGACTGTTTATATGTTCATGTTTTTTTTCTGGCTTCTATTTGTATTGTTTAGATATTTGTTCATTTATTCACGTATGGGTTATGTTTAATATTATATATCCATATTCATATCTTATAGTATTTTAAAACCTTTATTGGTCACTTTTTCTTTCTCTTTATCTCTCTTAATTCGTCTCTCACTGCTTCTCTGTCTCCTTCCCCTTCCTTCGCTCTTTCTGCTTCTCTTTTCTCTCTCTCTCTCTCTCTCTCTCTCTCTCTCTCTCTCTCTCTCTCTCTCTCTCTCTCTCTCTCTCTCTCTCTCACTCTCTCTATCTCTCTCTCTCACTCCATTTTTCTCTCTCTCTGTCTCCCTCTCCCTCTCCCTCCCCCTCCCCCCCTCTCTCTGCCACTTAAATGAATATACTGTAGCCACTTCAAATACTTCTGTCTGATTGTTTCACTCCCACTTCTTAATCCAGTCTAATCAGTTTGATACGAATTTATGTGCAGCCCTTAGCATAGTAACCATATCTGCGTAATTGTTCAAATTGTTATGATTTGATGCCTGTCATTAAGGGGATTAGAGACACAATCACCGGGACACCGAGGGTAATATCAGCCGGTGCCTAGTCTTCTGTTATTCATGCTCACAATCCTTAGTTATTAACTTTATCAACATACAAAATCTTGACCACATACTGAATATCTGTCTTTATCCACAGAGAAAACAAATGTGTTTTATCTGCTTACGAAATTTATCTTTATCAACATACAAGATGTTTTATCTAATCAACATACTAGATGTTTATATCTTGCAACATGCACGATGTTGATATATAAGATTAATTTATTTTATCAACATACGACATATTTAATTTTACAAAATATTTATCCTTATCACAAGCAAAATATTTATCCTTATCACATACAAAATATTTATCCTTATGATATACAAAATGTTTATCTTTATCAACATGCAAAACGTGTCTCTTAATCAGCATTTACTCTGACAAGCATGCAAAATACTTACATTTAGCAACAGTTAGAATATCAACTATTATCTGCACACAAGACCTATGTCACCATAAGGAATATTTACCTTCATCAAAGCAAAAAAATAATTTCCCTTTGATAACATACAAGATAGTCACCATTAACAACGCACATAATATATATCTTTAATAACATATGAAAATCCTGTATGGTTGTATTACTGTTTAATGTTATAAGTACATTGGCTGTTAGTTAGCGATGACTGCACTTAGATAGGTTTAACGGATGGTGCCTGCAATTACATGTATTTTCAATCACATATAGAATGCTAAGAGAAAAGCACAAACACACACACACACACACATACACACATGCATCAATTATCCTATGAGTGTACAGGTGGTCAAACTCCGTGAAGTGCGCAGGTAAATATGGTTACTAACCTCCCCCCCCCCCCACACGCACAAACAAGCCCCCCCCCACCCCCCCTAAGACACATTGTCGCACACGTAAACACGAACAGTAAAATCCGTTATCAACAGGAAGCAATCAAGAAAGGGCTACCAGAGATTAAAGGGACTTTACACCTTGTGAGAGAACACACACACACACACTCTCTGTCACACACATTCTCTTTCTCACACACACGTACTCTCTCTCTCTCTCTCTCTCTCTCTCTCTCTCTCTCTCTCTCTCTCTCTCTCTCTCTCTCTCTCTCTCTCTCTCTCTCTCTCTCTCGCCTTTTCTCTTTCTCCCTTTCTCTTTGTTTCTTTCTCCCTCGCCCTCGCTCCCTCTCTTTCTCTCTTGTTTTCTCTCTCTTTCTCCCTCTTACTCATTCCCCCTCCTTCTCCCCTTCCTCTCTTTCTCTCTCTCTCTCTCTCTCTCTTTTTCTCCCTCCCCCCCTCTCTCTCTCTCATGCCTTTAGCTCCTCTTAGTGCGTCTGCTATGCGACCTTTGCTCAGGAATTCCGTATAAGCGAACGTGTGCATTAATAATACGAGGCAGGCAACAGGCAGGAGGCCAAGGGGCATGGAGGGGAGAGGGGGAGGGGTGGGGGTGGGAGGGATTGAGGGTGGGAAGGTGTGGGGT
>BOPN01010510.1:2500-12500 GCA_017312705.2 Penaeus japonicus
ATATGTATATACAATATATATATATATATATATATATATATATATATATATATATATATATATATATATATAGATAGATAGATATAAATATATAGATATATAAATTTACACACACACTCACCCATACATATGTATATATACAGAGACATATTTGTATATATCAGTACATATATAAACACCACACACTCACACACACACACACACACACACATATGTATATATATATATATATATATATATATATATATATATATATATATATATATATATATATATATATATACATATATATATATATGTGTGTGTGTGCGTGTGTGTGTGTGTGTGTGTGTGTGTGTAAATGTATGAGAGAGAGAGAGAGATAATGGATATGAAGGTAACATATATATCAAAACTGGTGTCAATAATAAAACCTAGATTCTTAGTTCTTAGTGGTAATTTTTTCATCAATTGTCTATTTTAAATTCATATATAAATGTAGATATAAATAATTTGTTCAGATGTTCAAATATATAACTTTCAACAATATATATATATATATATATATATATATATATATATATATATATATATATACATATATATATGTATGTATGTATATATACATGTATATATATACATATACACACACACACACATACATATATATGTATGTATATATATATATATATATATATATATATATATATATATATATATATATATGTATATATATATATATATATATATATATATATATATATATTATATGTATATATATGTATATATATATATATATATATATATATATATATATATATATATATATATATATATATATCAAAACTGGTGTCAAGAAAAAACTAAATGTATTGGTGGTTCTTAGTGGTAATGTTTTCATCATTTGTTTATTTTGAATTCATAAACAAATATAGATATAAATGATTTGTTCAGATGTTGAAATATTATATAATTTCAACAATATCTGATAGTGACTTATAATGTGAATACTTCAAGTAGGGCATAAATTTGATCAGCAGAACTGACACGCAGTTTTCTGAGAAAAAAAAATATTCGGCGTTGTTTTCATAATGAAAACATATATATTGTAAATGAAACAAAAAGCAGGATGTTTGCAAATTTATTCTAGGGCTGAAATAAGCTTCCCAAATCCCTAAATATAGTGCTTTGCATAGTCGTCCCTCATAAGGGTTGTGTAAATCGTAAAAACGTACACAGACCTCTAAGTTTTCCGAAAGAGAGAGATCACTATATCATTTTTTTTCATTAGACTGTAAATGCACGTCAACTCTACATTTCATGATGTACATCTTATGACTCTACAGTGAACTTAAAATTATATCTATCCTAGCTAAATAAATATATATATATATAGATTCGTGTTTACAAAAGGCAGTGATAAGATACAAAATACAAACATCAGTACACTGAAGGAGAGAAGGAAAGAAAAAATATTACAGCGCTGTCAAGGCACTAAGAAAGAGGTTTGTTCATGTTCTACCTTAGAGACGTTATAAGTAACGCCATCACGTGATATAGGAAATCGCTATGATATATAGGAACACCAAAGACATTACTGTATATCAATTTTGGCAAATTTTAGTAATTTTTTAATGTCTTCTTATAAGAAACTATATTATACACAATGAAAGGTGTGTGAGACTTTCTTTATGTACATGTCTGCGAAATAAATAATGAGTTTGACATGAATCTAGCAAGAGTAAGACGGAAGAAAAGCAAACTGTTTAACATCTATGGAAGACGGAAATAAAGAAATGGACCTTCAGGACTCACAGAGTAAAAAAAAAATACCTGGACATTTCACAAATGATACAAATAATACCGATAAAGCCACTAGAATGGCGAAGAAAATATAAAACATCGAAGCAAGACAAGATCTAAAAGAGATTCTTATAAAGTGAAATAATTAATTGAGAGTAGAAGTGAGCGGTGACGTTGCGCCAGCGAAGGAGGAAGTAAAAGGAAGAAAAGGAACAAAAAGGAAGGAATCTATAGGAAAAGGAGTCACAGGAGTCGAAGGATAGATTGATCTTCAGCGTCGAAAAGGAAACGAAGGCAGGATCATAGAGAAGGAGCTGATGGTTAGAACAGGGAAGTCATCCAGCGAAGACGGGAAGGCTGAGGTCCCTGGGAGTTGAAGGCGACGTCAACCAGCGAAGGACTGAAGGAGTCGATGGGACGTCCTGTGTTGCTGGGAGTCGAGTCCTCAGGGGGACGCGACCGCATTCGGACGTCCGTTGATGCCCTCCTTCTCTTCCTCGCTCCGGTTCTCAATTCTCACTGAAAGATCAAGGAGGTTTAGATGCGTGGACTGGACTTGGGTGAGAAGGGCGGCCATGGATTGTACGCAGAGGTAAGGCAGGAGCATTAACTAAATAATTGATATTCAACTTTATCGCCTGGCATGTACATAGATTGAAGTGAATACGTCCAATGGCCATACTTCATAAAAGAGAGGAATTACTCTAAGTAGAGCATATACGAACAAAAGTCTCCGAATATTTTCACTACTTGAACCATGCTGAAGGACCCGCCGTTCACCCACCTCCTCCGACTTCAGCCTGCAGCATTGCGCTCATGAAATTCTTGAAGAACTTTTTGAGTTCTCTCTCGTACACCTCCATGAACTCCTTGGAGGCCGCGGCTTCAGGTCCACTTCCTGTCTCTGTGGACTCGATGTCGTGCTCGGGCAGGGGCTCCACCTTCTTCTTCTGGAAGGCGTGCTGGCGCAGGAACGACCGCATGGCCTCGCGGGTGTTCTGGGGAGGGGGGGGAAGGGGTCATGAGGTGCTCGAGGCTTCGTCAAGAATGTGAAGGTCTTGGATAGGGATTGGCTGGCTCTATGGTGTGCACATGTACATAGACTGTATTTGCATATATAAGAGTATGAGTATTTATATGAGTATTTATGTGCAGTTGTATATGAATAGACAAATTAATTAGTAAGTAGACAAATTTATGTGTGTGTTTGTGTGCATGTGTGTGTGTGTGTGCGTGTGTGTGCACTGCAAAGTTTTTGTGATAAAAAAGGATTCCTGTCCTCGCTCTTATTCAGACCTACCCATATCATAGAGCAATTTCTTTATCCTCATCCAAACACTGATAACCTAACCTTACACGTGCGTTCAGGTCAGACAACTTCCCCAACCCTTCCTCTACAGGCGTCTACATCATGCACGTATGACTAATTTCCCAAGCAACGATTGCACCCTTGGCATTGTTTGCCTTAGTTTCTCTCGCCTCATAAGACGTCAAGATACCTCGTTAGATAAGTTCCCTCTGACATCTCAAGTGCATATTTGATTGCTTCCAGTCCTCCCCCACAGATGTCCCTCCTTTGCCACAGCTGTTCTGATCCCCTGCGCCTTCGAAACTTTTGTCTGGCTCTCCTTTTACTGCTTTCTGCAGATGTTTTCCTTCGGCACACCTGTCCTGACCACCTGAATTTAAAGCACCTGGATCGAGACCACGTCCCCTAGAGCCAGCCACGAGTCCCCCGGAGAGCCCCACCTGCCTCCCTCACCTGGCTGGACAGATGGTCATGGTGGTGGTGGTGGCCATGGAGCTTCTCTGCGGCCACCTCTCCCTCGGGCAGCTTCACCACCTGATGCGATCCGAGGCGGGCCATGATGAACATCTCTTCGTCGTCGTCGGTGTGCTCGTGCGAGTCCAGACGACCTGGGGAGGGGGGGTGTTAGTGGGGGGTCGTGTGAGTGTTCGATGGGGAGGGGGCGGGAGGGATGTGTCAGTGCTATGTGGCCGGGGGGAGAGGGGGGAGGAAGGGGCGGAGTGGAGGGTGGGATAGTGGGTGGGGTGGTGGGAGGGGAAGGGAGGAGAATGGAAGTGGATATATCAGGGGGAGGGAAGGGAAGGGGAGAGGAGTATGTAGGTACGAGAAGGGGGAGGGAGAGGGGGGAGGGGTTGGGTGTATAAGTGCTAATGGGCGAATGGAGGGAAGGAAGGGAAGGGTGGGTGAGGGAGGGAGAGGGGGTGAGGACAGTATAAGTGCTGGTAAAGGGTAGGATGGTGGGGTTAAGGAAGGGGTGTATTTGGAGTGTCTTTTTGGAGTTATTTTGAAGAGGTGTCTTGGTTAAAACTATGAATCAAGGGAGACATAATCGACATAAATAAAGAGTTTTATTTTTCTTCAATTTTGCTATTGTGACGTGTGATGATCTGGTGATTTTGTGCAATTATATATCGGGATCTAGCTATCTATCTGTCGATCTGTCTTTCTCGCTCTCTCTTTCTCTCTCTCTCTCTCTCTCTCTCTCTCTCTCTCTCTCTCTCTCTCTCTCTCTCTCTCTCTCTCTCTTTATTTATTTATCTGTATCTTTCTTTTTCTTTTTCTATATCTATCTATTTATTTATCCACACACACACACACACACATATATATGAATGTGTGTGATGTGTGCGTGTGTATGTTTGTGTATACATATATATATATATATATATATATATATATATATATATATATATATATATATATGTATATATATATATATATACATATATATATATAGATAGATAGATAGATATAGATAGATAGATAGATATAGATATATTTGTTCATGTCTCTCTATCTATCTATATGTAGAGCTCTTGCCTTTTCACACATTTTACCATCAAGGATCCAGTGTGTCTTGCCTTGTAAAACCAAAAGCTCATAAATAAGTCAAACGCCAGACCTAACACTTGTACAGACGCACATATGAGCAGAGGCACAACGAGAGAACACATGCGACAGAAAATGTGTATAACATGTGAAAATATCAGTCGTATGAATCATTAAATAACTTTTATGTTTGAACTGATAATGCCTACGTACTGTAGTTGTATGTGTAAAGGAAATGTGATTATATTCATGCGTAATATTTTTTTTTGCAGATAGTGAGACATGCAGAGACAAAATTGAAAATGTAACTCTACTGTATTTGAAAATTATCTCGTCCATTTGGGGATCCTTAACTTTTATATTATATACCTGATCCCCCCCCCCCAATTAAAATCTGATTAATTTGTTAAATCAAGTTCTATATATATATATTTCTTTTTTTACTTTCCATTTTTACTTTTACTCAGCATTATCAAATCATAAAATCGTTCTCCCCTTAGTAATTACGACAGTGCAACAGGAATGAATTAAAACACTTTTAGCATGCAAGTGTCTATTATTCTCGATGGTACAACTTAACCAACGGTATTCGAGACACAGAGGAAGGGCCTACGGAGTAAAAAGGAAATGAAAATACATGCAATTTAGTTTAACTTGGCATTTTCGGCAGCGATGCATTTTGAGAGTGTGTTGCACAGGACTGACTCAATGCCATTTTAGAGAGACATTAGCCTCCCACCTCGACTGGGAGTGATGGAAGAAATACATAAATAACTGCCTGCAACATCTACTCTGACTGATTGACTGTTATTTTTACTCCGTTTCATTTCAATCCGGCATGCATCTTTAAACTTTTTTTTTTTTTTTTTAGAATCGGTAAAAAAGACCAGAAGCATAAAAGTCATGCAGATCTCAAAAGAATCCGATCAATAACTCTTCTACTTTCTTTCGCTCTAAACCGAAACCAGAATCGATAAGCCTAAACTTAAGGATAATTTCGCTCGGCTTCTGGCTGGTGGACTCGCTCTAGGATAAGAAGAATGCGAGAAAGGGAAGAAAGGAGAGAGAGAGAAAAAAAAAAAGAAAAAAAAGGAGAACAGGAGGAGAGAAAGACTAATAACAATAATGAAAAAAACGAGGAGTTGAGAAAAGCGAGAAGTGGAAAAGAGAAGAGAAGAGAAGAGAAAGAGAAAGAGAAGAACCGTTATTTAGCGAGTGGTTTCTTGAGCGAGGGACCCTCGTTCTCCCTGCGAATGGAGTTAGCGGCAGCGCCCGAGGCCTCACCCAGTTCCTTGAGCTCCTCGTGCTTCTTCCGCAGTCGCTCCACCGCCATGTCGTCGAACCACGAGCCGCCGGGCACGATGGGCTTCAGCTCCTCGGGAAGCTCGGCCGCCTCCTTCATCGACACCGTCATGGAGGCTGCGACGGCGACCACCGCGGCCAGAACGAACAGGCTCAGCTGCGGGAGGAGGGAGAAGGAGGGCGTGGGTCTTAATGTGGGGTCGGGCTTGGGTGGCGGGGGGGGGGGTGAGGGATTGTTAGGCAGGGTCATGTGAGGTCAGGACGTTGAGTTAAGAGGCAGGTGAAGGTGAAGGTGAAGGTCGAGGGAAGACGGAGCGCGTCAGGGGAGGGTAAGATAAGGAATAGGAAGTTGAGACGAGGTCAGGAGAAAACAAATGAGATCAGCAGAGGGCAGAAGGCGCCAAGAGAGCTAAGTAAAGGCATAGGAAGTCAGGACAGGTTTAGTTGATCGAAGAATAAGAGGACAAAAGAAGTCAGGTAAGTTCAGACGAGGTCACGAGAAAATTTACGAGGTCAAGAGAAGATAGAAGACGCCAAATGAAGTTACTTTATGAGTGATCAAATATGGAAGAGGCGAAATAAATAACTTGGCTGCCAATTTCAGTTGAATATTTGTTTTATCTTATATATCTATGTTGAAGTGAAAAATAAGGAAATTAAATTTTAAAAAGGCCGAGACGCTGAATACACGAACACACATACACGCATACACAATATACGCATATAGACAACCAGTCAGTGGCAGATTCAGACATAAGTACACGCATTCATGTGCACAACACACACACACACACACACACACACACACACACACACAAATACACACACACACACACACACACACACGGACAACTTACACTCACACGGTCAGACACCCCCATCACACAAAGATACACATATTCACACAGCAACAAAAGTCCCATGACAAAAAAAAAAATAAAATCTAACAACCATTAAAACCCCAAAGCGTCTCAGAACCAAGATTTTTTTCTTCTAGAATCACGAAAATTTTATCTTAGAACCTAGAACATATTCTCTTAAGACAAAAAATATATATATATATCGAAGGACAAAGCTAATTGCTGGCGTTTCATAGGGCGAACCACAAGATTTAGTTTTTGTGAAGCAGAAAAAAGCGCCTAAAATAGACCTTGGTTGATGCAACTTAATGTTAAACCAAATGTTGAAATTGATATGCAGTAAAATAGGTATCAGAAGAGATTTAAGGGGATGTCGAAGGGAAAATTAATCAAAGTAGAGACATAAATTAAGATTGCAACACAATTAATAGACATCTGAGGCTCGGCAAGGCCAATACAGAGATATAACATTAGTCATCATCATGATTATGCTGTTGAGAATGAAAAGGATAAAAAAATGATAATATGAATGAAAAAGATAAAAAAAGGATGATATGAATAACGATGATAATTATGAAAATACTATTACTTGCTAATATTAATTTCTCTAATACTTCTGCTGATGCTACTAATAGCAATGATGATGATGATGATAAAAGTATTATATCAATGATAACTATAATGACAATACTAATGATGATGGTAATAATACAAATGGTAATGATAATGATGATAGCAATAATTATGGTAATGTTAATATTAATAATGATAATGATATTAATAATTCATAATGATAACGATAACAATAATACCAACGATAATGATTATAGGTATGGTTTTAGTGATAATGATTCTAATGATGATGATAATAATCATAATAATAACATCACTTATAATGGAGAAGTAAAGGTAATATTGCTACTACTACTTCTAATGATAATAATGATATTAACAATCATAATAAGGATGATAATAATGATAATAACAATTGTGATGATGATAAAGATGATTTTTAATGATAAGTATGATAATGAGAGGGATGATAATAATGATGAAATTAACATTTATGATACATGAAATAACATCATAATGATAATGATAATAATGGAGATGATGGTAATAATGATGATAATTACAATAACTATAATGCTGATATTGATGAGGATGATATAATAGTGATGATGATAATGACAATAATGATTATGATGATTATGATTATGATAATGATAGTAATAATGATAATGGTAATAATAATGATAATGATAATAATAATAATAATAATGATAATAATAATGGTAAAGATAATAATAATGTTAATGATAATAATAATGATAATGATAATAATAATGATAAAGATAATAATAATGATGATAATAATGATAAAGATAATAATAATGATAATAATAATGATAATGATAATAATATTGATAATGATAATGATAATGATAATGATAATAACAATAATAATAACAATAATAGTAACAATAATCATAATAATAAAAATGACAATAACAATGACAATAATGATGATGTTGATAACCATCATAGCAAAAATAATAATGATAATAATAACAGCAATACCTAATACAACTCTACTACTAACACCAAAAAATAAATAAAAAGAGAAGAGGCAATATAATGATATCTGATTATACCATTAAGCAGACTATGCCATCAGTGTGAAGGTTTATGATCTTAATACGAAAAGAACAAAAAAAAGGCCTAGACATTAAAATTCCAAGGATAGTGTCACTTTTGCAACACCTTTGCCATTGCGAAAGATATTGCAGCATGTCTAATGAGAGACAATAAAAGGGCTTTTTGGGAGGGGGATAAGGAAAATGTTTTATAGGTATGCGTGGTCGTGTATGGCAAGGAAAATTGCGTTTATGTACTTGGATTTGGATAGATATGCATACATACAGATATATATGTAGACATCACCCAAAAATTAGTATACACAGATTCATGTACACGTGCACATACATATATACACACACGGACACAAATACACACACACGAACAAAAACGCACACACACAAACACATACACACAGACACGCGCGCACACACACACAGACACGCGAGCACACACACGAACACAAACACACATACACACACACACACGAACACACACACACACACACACACACAACAAAAGTCATACATACACCGAAGCCCCTAAAGAAATAAGGTCATGGGAAGTGCTCATAAATGGTTGAACAAGGTCAAAAAGTGACATTAGGCGGGGGTAATGGGGGGTAAGGGGGGTGGTAAGGGGGATGAATGAAAATAAAAAGAACCAAAAAACTTTTTAATCGTCTATGGTCCTGACTCATTCTCAAGTGCGATCAATAAAACGATTAAAAGTCTGTAAAAAAAAAAAAAAAAAAAAAAAAGTGAGGCGGTTATGTCCTTGTTAATTTTCTTCATCGAGTATTGATTTCGAAAAAAAAAATGTGTCAGTAGCTTTCAATGGCAAATTAGTAAAATGCATGGAGAAAATTTTACAAGAAGAGAATTTTACAAGATCATGATAACCTTAAATTGGAACCAGATGCTGAAAGACACGTACACAAAGTACTGAAATTCAGGTCATTCAATAAGCAAAAGGTTAACGAATGCTCGACAGAGACAACTGGATCCTGTTCAGATGACGTCGCGGACTTCATAAACGAACGAAAAGAAAAGAAAATGAGATAGACAGAAGGAGAAGAAAGTTAAAAACGTGAGAATCAGGCAGGGCGCTTTAGACCCTAATACGGAAGGGAGAAATCTAGTTAAATGTACTGGATTTGAGATCATTTTGAACGTTTCGAAGTGATGAACATTTTTGGATTAAGACCTGCTGACGTGTATTAAAGCGATCAGGAGCTTTATCTTTATTTAATAACCCAATAGAAACCCTGAGATAAGATAAACTGGAAGTCAGAGAGGAAAATATTATCAACAGGAATAAATGTGTGAGGCAAATTCAGAGTTCCTGTGGTATTACGTTTCAGGAATTGCTGAAAGAGATGCCAAGGTTCGAGTCTGAAATACCAGTGACCCCACACCAGTCACGAGAGGATGGGGGTGGGGGTGGGGGGGTGCGGGGGCGGGGGTGGGGGTGCGGGTGAACAGGTAAACAGGTAATAGGGTCTGTGTTTCCAGACATGTTTGTCGTTTTATCGTCTCTCATCACGCATATTAGTGCACGT
>BOPN01010515.1:12500-14856 GCA_017312705.2 Penaeus japonicus
ATAATGATGATAATAACAATAATAATAATGATAATAGTAATAATCATGATAATAACAATGATGATAATAATAATTATAATAATAATAATAATGACAATAATAACAATGATGATAATAATAATGATAATAATAATAATAATAACAATAATAACAATAACAATAATAACAATAATGAACGTTAATCATAATTATCATAACAACAATGCTAATAATGATACACCCCCCCTCTTGAGATAACTATAACCATAAACAGATTTCATTAGATATTTAATTAGTTAAAAGCCATGTAAGAGAACAGCCTCCATTGCACATAAAATAATTTGCAACAGGCTGTATGTTCATAAAACTGGAATATTTTTGCTCGTGCTTTCATAAACTGTTCAGGTATACAGGTTGGGAGAAAAGGGAGACTACCCCTTTTTACCCTATTTATAAATTATGAATATTATAAATATTATAAAAATATTATAAATAGGTCTATTTCTGATGGTGAAATGTGTACTATGCTATCAATTGCACTGCAAGAATCTGCCATGGGAATGACGTATGGGCTGATAGTTTAATATTGATTTGAAGATTAGGTGTTATTTTATCTCATAATGTTTTCATTTTTTAGATCGAAAAACACAAAGACAACATATTGAGTTTTTCCTCTTTTTTCACTAGCATGTATATCTATTCCCATCTCTAAATATCTGTCTGTCTATACATATCTGTCTATCCATGTCTATGTTTGTTCATCTATCTATCTATACCCTGTCTATCTATCTATCTATCTATCTATGTCTATGTATCTCAGTTCTTATACATATATATCTTTATCTATGTATCTATATATAAGTTTATGTATGTATATTCTTATATTTATCTTTATCTATCTAATCATCTGTTTATTTATGTCTGTTTATGTCTATTTTTCTCTCTATGATACCTATCTATATCTATGTCTATCGTACTGTTTATATCTATCTATCTGTATTTATGCCTCTCTATTTATTATGTCTATCTATCTGTATCTATGTCTATCTATCTATTTGTATCTATCTATCTATATCTACTTAATAATCTATTTATCTATATCTATTAACCTATCTACCTACCTATCGATCTAGCAACCTATAGTATATCCATCTATCACTCTTTTTATCCATCTGTCTACCTATCTACCTACCCATCTACCTATCTATCTATATATCTATTTTTTTTTGATATCCCGCAGCTGAATCATATATACAATTGCAATATTAATTTGCAATAGCAGCCGGATCCATGCCTTTTTCCTTATTAGGGCAATTCGAGAATTGGGATATTATATAACCTTGTGCAGATATGGATTTTATTAAATTTATTTATTTTGCTTTTATCAAAATATATAAAGACAAGAGTACACTAAGACAAATAGTATAAAAATAGTCAGTGTATTAAATTATACTATACTATACATACATTATACCATATAAAGCATGCTAAAATGTTGCTATGATATTGGAATAAACAAAATATGCTATACCTATCTATGATATAAAAGCATGAATATAATAGCCTACTAGATATATGCTATACTCTATCATATTGATATATAGAAACATACTCAGATCTGAAATATACTAAGCATACTAAACGTGTTACACCAATCATACTAAAATTGAAATCATACTTGAACAGATCAAACATGGCGAATACATTAAATGACATGATAAAATTAGATAGATAGATAAATAGATAAAGCAAATAAAATATACAGGAAATATACTAAAATACAAAAGCATACTAATTCATCTTATATACTAAAACATACAGATGCATATTCTAAATAAAAAAAACAAAAAAACAAAAAAGAGGACTTAGCTAGTTATAAAAACGCATGTAAGAATTGCATACAGTAAAAAAAAAAAAAAAGAAAAAAAAAATCATTACCATAATTCATTAGTTTTTGCATGAATAAAGTCATCGATAAATATTTAATCATTTGTTTTAGTACGTGCCTGTAACGATATGCAAATTACAGTGTCATTTATTGTTCTGAATTAATTCATTTCAGATTAAATAATCAGTTCGATGATATTCACGCCCATTCTTTCAAGCATATTCTGATTTAGTTGTTAATTAACAAGCAAAGTAAAAAAAAATATCAATCCCATAGTTTCCGTGCACACACAAATGACACTCTACATCTATAAACATGTACATAGATTGACATACACGGAAAGCACTCTACATAATCAAAAGCACACACACACACACACACACACACTTTCGCATTCTCTCTTTCTCTTTCGCTTTCTCTCTCTCTCTCTCTCTCTCTCTCTCTCTCTCTCTCTCTCTCTCTCTCTCTCTCTCTCTCTCTCTTTCTCTC
>BOPN01010517.1:17500-22499 GCA_017312705.2 Penaeus japonicus
GTGGATGATAACCTGAAAAAAACGAACCGAGTCTTCCATCACAGTCTCTTGGAGCATGACAACATCAACGTTCCTTGATCATGTGAGGATGCTTAGATGGGGAGCCCTCATTTTACTCAGAAATGGTTATCTCTGTGACCCCCTGTTTCATTGGGGGTATCCAAATCACACACATAACGGTTTCATCAGTTTCATCGGAGTCTGATGCCTTCATGGAGTTTTCCTCTCCAGTCATGCGATCCCTGTCGAACTCGCAATGTCACCTTGTTGATAGGACCACTTTCGCGGAATGGTCGAGGTCCTGAAAGGAGGAGGAGACCCTCTAATCGCATTGACTTGGCTGTCTTCGGCCCCTTTTGGTCATTGGGGCTTCGGTTATGGCGGTATTGGGGTGGCGAGGAGGTTGATAACTCCCGACTGTAATGGGAAGCATGCATCCTAACACCGGTTCTCTTCTCCTTTAGTTCCTAAACAGCCCTCAGGGTGATCTTGGTTGCCTTCTCTACTTCCTCACTTGACTTTCCCAAAGCCATCGCTACTGCCGTCACTACCACAACGGGAGTGTCAGATCATCTGTACCTCTGTTGCGGCCTTGGGAGTACATTTCTGTTTCAGACCCCCTTTAAGGGTCTAATTCCTCTGGACGGTCACTATGGCCATGAACTCCATTTTATTATTTGTACCAGGTGGAGTCGCCTGGCTTTAAGGGGAACCTTCCCCCCTTGGAGGAAGGTGTGACCGTCCATCCTTGTCCTCAGACTTTAGAGCCGGGGGGGGGGGGGGTATAATGAAGTCTGGTCAGCGGCTTCTTAATGCTGAAGTGATGCCTCTTACCTCACGCTGCGAGCCACAGTTGGTAGATTGAGGGAATTTTTGTGTCCCTCCTTATCTGCCCTGAGTTATAAGTCGGTGTTGTGTGGCTTCCAGTAAGGTCCACACTTCAGCTTGGCTTTCCAGTTGGCCTGGAAAGGACCTGAGTTGCCTCAGTAATTTGCAAAATAAATTTGATACAAAGCAACTTATATTTACTGATGGATCAGGATCACCAATGACAGGTTCAGCAGGAAGTGCAATTGTTATACGTGATTCACAAGGAAAATTCGATTACGCAAGGATCAGAATCAACAACTGGACTTCGATTTTACAGGCTGAATTAATTTCTTGCTCTGAAAGCTGTAAATCACAGAGTGAGGTCAATACAATCATCATAAGATACTCACTTTCGCCATTCCATGCTCTTAATTCTTACAAAATTACTCGCCAGCCTCGTATCCACAGCCAGGCACAGACTAAATAGGCTTCATCTCAAAGGCATTGTCACCAAAGTGCTATGGATACATTCTCACATTGATCGTAAGATGCATGATATGGCTGGTACACTGTCCAATAACTGCTGGTCAGAACGAAACAATTGAGCATGTGAGTATTAAAGAAAAAACTCCAACCAGGCAGAACATCGTGCATCGTGCATCCATGAAATGTTCAAGAGCAAACGTATATGGAATCAACAATAAAGTAACTAGAAAAGTATAATAACACAAAAGACCAATAAACTTGACGATATGATTAAGACATTATGTTGATATGTATAAGGAATGAAGAATCATAATGTGTAATTATATATGCTATTGAAGAATTATGCTGTATAGTTGTATGTTATTGTATATTAAGTGTTATGTTTATTGGGTGATTTACAGAGACTGATTGTATAATTATGATAATCCTAATTGATGAAAATATGTATAAAGATATTTTAAACATTAACGTATATGTTCATATAAAGATGATCCTATCAAAAAAAAAAAAAAAAAAAAAAAAAAAAAAAAAAAAAAAAAAAAAAAAAAAAAAAAAAAAAAAAAACAGGCATAGCACCTATGCCTATTCATGAATTCTGTATATGTATTAAATAATCTTGGCAAATCATAAATAAAAATGTCTCTCTCTCTCCCTCTCCTTTTCTCTCTGTCCTTCTTTCTCCTTCTCTCCTATTATCTCTCTCATCTTCTCTCTCTCTCTTTGTCTCTTTCCCTTTCTCTCTCCTTCACTCTCTTTCTCCCTTTTCGTCTCTGTAACTCTCTCTCTCTCTCTCTGTGTCTCTCTATCTCTCACTCTCTTTCTCTCCCTCTCCCTCTCTCCTTCTCTAAGTCTCCCTCTATCATCTCTCTAATCTCTCTCTCTCACTCTCTCTCATTCTCCCTCTGTCTCTCTCTCTCTTTCTTTCTCTTTCTCTCTCTCTCTCATTTTCTCTTTCTCTCTCTCTTTTTCTCTTTCTCTGTCTGTCTGTCTCTCTCTCTCTCTCTCTCTCTCTCGTTCCTTTTCTCTTTCTGTCTCCCCACCCTCTCTCTCTCTGTCTCCCTCTCTCCTTATCTCTTCCTCTTACCTTCACTCTCTCTCTCTCTGTCTTTCTCTCTCTCTTTCTCACTCCCCTCTCCCAACCGTTTCTCTTTCTCTGTCTCCCTCTCTACTTATCTCTCTATCTTACCCTCACTCCCTCTCTCTTTCTCTTACCTTCTCTCTTCTCTCTCGCTCTTACATTCTCTCTCTCTCTCTCTCGCTCTTTCCTCTTTCCTTCTCTTTCTCACTCTTTCGCTTTCTCTCCTTTCTTATCTCTCTCTCTCTCTCTCTTCTCTTTCCTCTTTCTCCTTTTCTCTATCTCTCTCTTTCTCTCTCCTTTTCCTTCTCTCTCTCTCTATCCTCTTTTTTCTCTCTCTCTCTTTCTCTTCTCTAAGTCTCTCTCTCATTCCATCACTCTCCCCTTCTCCTTCTCTGTCTTTCTCTCTCAGGACATTCTCTTATCTTCACCCTCTCTCTCTCTAACCTTCACTCTCTCTCTCTTTCTTTCGTTCTCTCTCCGTCTCTCTCTCTCCTTTCCTCTGTGTCCCTCTCTCCTTATCTTTTTATCCTAACTTCAGTCTCACTCTCTCTCCTTGACTACCTCTCCTTCTCCCTCTCTCTTTCTCTCCTTATCTTCTCTCTCCTTTCTCTTTGTCTCTTTCTCTCCTCTCTCGTATCTCTCTTTCTCTCTCTCTCTCTTGCTTTCTCTCCCTCTACCTCTCTCTCTCTCTTGCTTTCTCTCCCTCTATCTCTCTCTTTCTCTCTCTCACTAGACTTCACTCTCTCTCCTTCTCTCTTTCTCTCTCTCTCTTCTTCTCTTTCTCGCTCTCTTCTCTCTCTCCCTCTCTCGTATCTCTCTCTCTCTTGCTTTCTCTCCCTCTACCTCTCTCTTTCTCTCTCTCTCTCTCTCTCTCCCTCTCAAGCATACTACACGCAGCCCAGATCAAATTAAATACAGTACACCCAGAGCACTCTAGTTGTGCTTAACTTAAATAGACCTGTTTTATTAACTATTTAATTTTATTTCAGGGCTTAAGAGAATTACATGTTATAAGATCAATCATGAATAAATGAGTAGCCTGATATTAGTTTTTAACAGTGAAAATCATCCTCAATTCAGTGATTTTAATTATCAATGTATAATATCAATTATTATGATCATTATTTTCAATATTGGAGAATTAATTATTATAATAATACGCAGTTTTTCATGCCTCTACTACGATAAAAAACAGCCGACCTGATATAGGCCCAATTATTATAGGTAAGTACAGTTAATTGCCCAACATATCCCTTCCCTGGGGATAGGGACATTAGCCCCAGAAGGGCGTTCGCACTAAAATGTGTCTCATTCGGGAAAGACACGCGGCAAATTTATTTAGTGTTCTTGTTTTATGTGGTATCATACTCACTTACCCTATTTTCCGTTTACTGTAATAGGTAACCTGGGGTAGGATGTACCCCAACAAAAATAATCATACTTTTTTAAAGTTTCTTATATTGGAAAAAAAAGACAGGAAGAAAATAACTGTCCGCTCGGGTGGGGAGGGGTTAGTGTACTTGGAGACGTCGTGCAACACTCGGGTGCCCCAAAACTTTCGGTGGCCGGGCATGCACATGAGGCATATCAGGAATGTATAATCAGTCTCTCTCTCTCTCTCAAATCGCGCAATAAGATGAGTTACATTCTTATTCCAAAGTCCTGTGAGGGTGCAGTATAGTTTGGTCTGACGGTCTTTAAGGATTAAAAAATGTATGTTTTTGTATGGATTATGTAAACTTTAGTTCTGATTAGATAATCCATATTTTTCATAAGAAACTACAGGTACTCTCCAATTTATTAAACATCAGGTTACCCTGCCTTTATAATCGTGGAAACATGCTCCTCTCAACAAGCTATACTCTACAAGATGTAAGACTTCTAGACAAAATAATACAAACAGCGGGACCTGCTCACGTAGGAGAAAAAAAATAAATAAAAAAAATAGATGTAATTGAATCAGACGAATGGTCGCAATTAGTGGATATGACTGGAAGGGAGGTTGCCGATCCTGCCCTCAGCAGCTCAGACCTAGAAGCAGGACTAAAAAATGGCACTAGAATTGACCTTCGTTGCTATTCACAATGTGGAAAACGCTTTTCCTCCAGCAGAGCATCATTCAACAAAGTGTTAGGCCAGGAAAGCAGACGCTTACAAACAGACCAAAGTAAGGCTAAGTGCCAGTATTGAAAGTCGGATTACCTAATGAATTTGAAGCTAAATTAGATATTGGTAAAAGGTCTTTTTAATGAAAATACAAATCTTTTTATCATATGTTTCATAATTTACTCGAACCCGCGCCGTAAGATTGACAGGTACGGTGGTGAACCCGCGCCATAAGATTGACAGGTACGGGTTCGAGTCCCGGTCAGGGAGGTAAAATTTGTTTATCTATATTAAATGCGTTACTGCATTCTACCATCTTTCTCACATATATATATAACCTCGGTAACCTTATTAAGGGACTTGAATTTGTGATTCCGTTGCTGCCGAGCGCCCGCGGGAATTGTCTGTGAAACTTCGCTATCACTGCTCTGCTAAGAGCAAATAGGTAACTTCCATGACGTCTCATAAGGCGTCTGGTTAGACAATTCTTTTAGCGGGTCGAGTAGCTGATCGGTTTCA
>BOPN01010518.1:0-7500 GCA_017312705.2 Penaeus japonicus
TATATATATATGCATGTATGAATATTTTTGTAATGGACTAATGCAGGATTGCATTTTCAGTGAGAAAAGACAAATATGCCGCTAGACCTGATACCCCACTGAGTGGATTGTCTAGTCAGAGAGAGAGAGAGAAAGAGAGATTGTGTGAGAGAGAGAGAGAGAGAGAGATTGATTCTTCAACTTTTCAGCGCATCTCTTACATACCATTTTTTTTTTTTTCTCAGATGAACGTCAAGCCGCTATGCAGCAGGAGAACGTCGCATCAGGACCTGGTCTCATTGAGACAACCTTACTGGCCAGCTTTCTGTTATTTATGCTTCCTTTCGACCCTTCAGTTCCTGCATTGCCTTTCGGGATTCACTTTTCTCTAACGGGAGCGAAGTGTTTAATGAGTACATCCAGACTTGTCGTAAGTGCGTTCGCCGCAGCTCTTGCTGAGCTCTGCGCGTTTGGACCGACTGTCATGGCAGCCATCGGTGATGTTATTTTGCGGATCAAACCTGGACATTTCAAGTCATTTCAGATATCTATGATTCTTATGTGTTTCTTCTTGACGTTATATTTATAAATAGTAATGTTTTTGCCAAATCGCTTATTTGTTTGATCTGATTTGAAAACTATTCGATATAATATTTTTGTAAAATAAAACTTACATATAAAACTGTTTCAATATCCCTTGCTGAACTACTTAAATCATTGAAACAAAACTTCACACACATACATTATTGTCATTGATATCATTATCATTATTATCATTATTGCTATCACGATTATTATCTTATAGCTATTGTTTTTAACATCATTATCCTCATTAATATCATCGTTATTTCTATTTTTGTTATTATCTTATTTATTATCAGTATTGTTATCATCATCGTTAGCATTGTTGTTGTTGTCATTCTCATCCTTTTTCATTTATCTCATTTTCATTATTGTGGTAAATTATATTATCTTCTTTGTCATCACTGCTTTTAGCATCATCGGTTTCCTTTTGTTGTTGATGTATGTTTTTATTATCCTAGTTATTTTTATTATTGTTATTATTGTCAGTATTATTACTCCTATTGTCATTATCATTATTGTTAAAATCATTGTAAGTATTCATTCATGTTATTATTATCATCATTATCAACAGCAGCAATGTCGTGACTGCTGCTACTTTTGGTATTATCAATGTTGTTACTTATCCTCATCATAATTTATGCTGATGTTATTATTACAATAGTGATTACTTTTAGTGCCTTTACCCGTATTGTTATTATCGTTATTTATCATCGTTATGATGGTGTTGCTACTCTGATTATGATTGCATTCAGTACATTTATCCGTGTTATTGTTATCGTTATTCTTATTATTTTTAATTGATTTTTCACCTTAAATATGTTTTCTGATATGTTATATTTTTGAACGCCTTATATTTTTTGCCAAGGCTTTTATATAGTTTATATCGTTTTATGTAGTTAACGATTTTACATTATTATTGTCAATATCCGTCTTATCAGTAGTAGTGATAGTATCAATATTCTATTGTAATTGATATTGTATCATCACTGTTAACATCATCATTATTATAATTTCAGTTATCACTATTGTGATTATCATAATCATTACCGTCATTTTTATTATTTCCATTATAATTTTTAACATTAATATGATTAGTATCATCATCAATATCTTTATGATTATAGTTGCTGATATCATAGTCATTAGTGCTATTACTTTTTTCTGGTATTTTCCGAACTGATATACTCTAAATTCTGATATTTTTTATCAAGCTTTCGATGTTTGTTGCATTCAACGTCGAGGATTTTATACATATAAAATGCAAATATGATAGGATGCAGGTGTTTGTGTTTAGATTATCATTCTTTGTTTGGTGTTTTTTTTTTATATAGTGTTGGGCAGCAATCTGTGGAAACAAGAGAAAATAAGAAAATGTTTGGAACTAGGCGGAGCATCGGCGGGGAAGTGTAAACAAAACGCTGTCTGACTGGCAACTAACGTTTATCGTTTCCAAAGACCCAGCATATAAAATTTATATACACTTTGGTAATCATATTATCATTTCATACCACACACTATATATAATTTTTCAATTATGACAATTGTAAAAATATTACATAAAGTTAATCAACAATGAATGTACTCAAGTTTCTGGTGCGTGAACATACTCCCCACCATAGGAGGTCACTCCTATAAAATTGGAACAAATAGCACCAAAGTTCCTTAATAGAATAGAACAATAAATCCAGACTAACTTTGCAGTTTACATGAGAATAAATCAAACAGAATTCCACATATAAAACGGAATCAAAGAATCAAAACTAACAAAAAAGACTAGAGTTCACTTTGGCACAAAAAATGCATGCAGTGAAAATTACGACTTGCAACACACTGATAAAAGCACCAAAAAGAATTTTACAATTCAAATAGGAACTTAACAAAATATTGATAAAAAAAAAAAAAAAAATCCTCATGGTGACTAACAATTGCAAGGAATTGTAAATTACAAACTAAGAAGTCACAAATTTATATTAATCAAAATTATATTAATCAAAATGCAAAATTAGAAGAGCACAAAAAATAAAAATTTGCAAGTATAAAAATTACAAATTGTAAGAACAAGAATGTATAAAATTAGAAAAACACCTTAAATGGGAGAGTACAAACCTTAAAGTAAAAAATATAAGTTACATATAAAGGTACAAAAAATATAAGAGTATAACTCTGATACAAAAATAAGATATATCAAGCAGTTAAAAAAAAAAAAAAAAAAAAAAAAAAAAAAAAAAAAAAAAAAAAAAAAAAAAAAAAAAAAAAAAAAAAAAAAAAAAAAAAAAAAAAAAAAAATTCAACGTAAGAAATACCAACTGTGAATTAAAGTACAAATCAATTCATGATTCAGGCAAAAGCTCCAACAATAAGCTTAGAACAAACAGCATTTTGAGGTAGATACATTAAGTAAACTAAAGTTTAAAATTAAGAATCACAAATTACAGGAACTTTAAAGCAAGTACAACTACAACACTCACACAGGTGACAATTACACTTGTAGGTACAAGGTAGTAGAACAAACTATCATATAAACTTACCCTAAACATCTTTACCACAAAGAGCTCAGTTATAAATCATAATAAGTAAGAATATATGATTTACAAATTTAAACGAGAAGGTGCCTGGACAGTACGACCTCTACAAATCAAAACACCAATATTGTTCATCATCATCACTTAAAATTTGATTATCGGTATAATGAACATCAGGTACATTTGGGGGAGAAGTTAGAGTAGGAACTGCTATTTCTGAAACCACATCCTCTCCATCCCTTTCAACCAAAATAGGCACAGAGACTTCAGCGGAATTTCTGGGTCCATCCTGAACTAAAGGAGAATCAGCAATCCCAGCTTCAGTATCAGGCTGTACTACATTAGCAGAATCTGCCGTAGTAGGTGAAGACTTCTTCAGGGTCCCTGGAGAATCCACATCACTAACATCAGAATCTAACGGAGGGGTAACAAAGGGAGAAGTAGACTCAGAATTGGAGCAGTTAGACTCTAACGCACTCACAATTTCAAGATCGTGTAATCTCTCTATAGATCTAGAATAGGTACCTCTGCTAGTCTTGACCTTGACACTTCTGACAACCCCATCATTACCAGGAAATGTATTAACCACTAGACCTAAGGGCCACTGTATCCTAGGTATATTGTCTTCTTTAATAAGAACAACAGAACGCTTCTATATATTTCCACTGGGAAACAAATTTCTTAACAGTCAGGGGCAGGATTCTGATATAATCATTAATCCACGAATTCCAGAATTTGTTGAGACGTTGCTGACGTAAGATCTCTAGATCTTTCAAATCTTCAGCAGTTATTTCACAAGGAACATAATCTACATCCAGAAACATGCCCGCAGTATGGCCAATCAAAAATCGAGTGGGGGTCAAAACTTCAATGTCAGATTCAGAGCCCATAAAAGTAAGCAGACGAGAATTAAGGCAAGCCTCAACCTCATGGAGAGAAGTTTCCAACTTAACTAGAGTGAGGCATTTAACTCCTAAGGACCTTTTAAGGGAGGATTTCACAGATCTAACGAGTCTTTCCCACCAACCTCCCCAACATGGTGAGAGGGGCATAATGAATTTCCTCTGAGTAAGAGGGCCGAAGGTATCCCGAAGAAGGTCAGCGGCACTAATGAAAGTCTTTACAGTATCAGAATAGATAATGGAAGGACTTCCCCTGCGTGCAACAAACCTTTTCAAAGCAAGAATACAATCGAACAACCTCATAGAGTAAGTTAATTTCAAGTGGATGGCTCGTACTACTGTGTAAGTGAACAGTAAAATGTAGAATTTATTCCCAGGAAAATCAGCACAAGAAAGAGGGCCTGCATAATCTAAGCCAAAAACACTAAAGGGGGGTGCCGACTGAACTCGCAACTTTGGTAGTGGAGGAACAACTTAGTTACAGGGTTTAGCATCAAAACACTTGCAAATAATACAATCTCTACACACAGATTTGGCCAAACGTCTGACCCCCACAATGAAGTAGTTATTCCTTAGGGTACTAATCAAAGTTTTGACACCAGTATGCTTCAAATGGCAATGTTGGAACTTAACCAATAATCTAGCAAAATGGCCCTTAGGAAGAATAACAGAATGTTTGTTCTCAAAGGTTAAATCAGCATTCTCCAGTCGCCCCTTGGTCATCTAAAAATGGATCCAAACGAGTAAAAGAGCTACCTTTGGGAAGAGGTTTCTTCTGAGTTAACAAATCAATTTCTTTAGAATAAGCCTCGTTTTGAACATACTTAGTTAACACATGCCTAGCAGAGGTCAATTCATCATGGGACAATTTACCAGATAATTTTACAGAATCATGTTTAGCGTTGTTAAAAACACGTCTAACCCAGGCCACTACATCAATTGCTCTTGCCAGTGTACCCCGTCTCTCTACAACAAAAGTTTTACAAGATACAATGTTCAAATTTACATAGGAGACATTTCTCACTTCTTCAGGAGGGACAACGAGATCGTCCTCCATTAGAACAGCCTCATTACTTATGGGAGAGTTCAGTCATGTAGGACCTAGGGTCCATAACTTAGATTTTACAAATTCATCAACTAACATTCCTCATGTCAAGAGATCAGCAGGACAATGACGCCAGTTACTAGGAGAAGTTAATCTTTGAATTTCTGATACTCAATTAGAAACAAAGACCTTCCAATTGTTGGCATTCCCCTTAATCCAATGAAGAGCTACCCTTGAATCAGTCTAACAAACAACTAGTATGTCTTCATTATCACAGTCTACTAATCTGGCAGCCATTAAAGCTCCTAGCAATTCCAGTCGTGGTAAGGTCACCGTTTTGATGGGGGCTATTCTGGCACGTGCAATCACAAAGTTTTACCCTTAAAGATCCATCCTTTTGTGGGGCTCGAAAATACACACAATCTCCATAACCCTCCTCGGATGCATCTCCAAAGGCAAGTAGCTCCAGGCTGGGTAGATTATACCACAATTCTGAAAAATAACATCGATCAAAGTTCCACTCTTTGATACAAGAGAGGGATTGAGTTCAATTAGTGAACTTGGTCTGTAAATCAGTAGGCAGGGGCTCATCCCAATCAAGACCTAATCTCCAAAATATCTTGAAATGAATCTTAGCAAACATGACAACAGGGCTAATAAATCTCAGAGGATCAAACAGACAAGCAATAAGGCTTAATACCATTCGCTTAGTGAACAAAGTGCAAAGCAAAGGGGGTTCGAAATGAGTACCTTCATAAGAAAAAGAATCAGTATTAAAATTCCACTTGATTCCAAGGATCTTAGTGGAATCACAGATTTCTTCCCGTTACTTCGTGCTTACCAATATCAATTCCATCACAGCGAATGAGGGTCATTCCAGCCAAGGATAAGAGTCCCCTCCACTAAGAAAATCGTCAACATAAAGGTTCTCCTTTAACTCCGGAACTACAGCAGAAGAAGGCTGATTACTCAATTGTAACTTAACAGTGGCGTTGAGGAGAAAGGGGCTACTGATTTTCCCCAATGGCACACGTGTGAACCGCATGGTTTGGATCGTATCCCCTCGTCTCATTAAGAAACGATGAACGTCACGATCAACGGGAGCAACATTAATCTGCAAAAAGGCACGTTTAATGTCTGAGGCCAAAGCAACCTTCCAGTGTCTAAAACGCGAGAACCTTGACAATATCGGGGTTGAGAGAGGGACCAGTGAGTAAGCAATCATTGAGGGAAAAATTACTGTATGATTTAGCAGAAGCATCAAGCACAGGTCTCACCTTAGTGGTGACACTACTCTCCTTGATTACTGGTCTGTGAGGAAGGTAAAACACTGGGTTAGGGGTCACAATTTCATTAGAAGGTACTTCCTCTACAAACTTAGTTTTAACTCATTATTTTGATTAAGCCTTTGCTCCATCTTGATGAACCTCCTTTTAGCCAAGTGGAAATTATCTACCAAATTTCCAAGATAGCATGACCTTATATCGTTCTTCCTTGAACCGAGTGTCTTTAGCAAATTTAGCCAATAGAGGGTCACAAGAAAATAGATCAGGAGCAGATTCCTTTGGGTGAATACCAACTAATTCTAAGTCCCAAAAGTTTCTAAGCTCGTCATCAGAGGTGCGACTAATACATAAGAAATTAGAGTTAGTTTGAGGAGAGTCCGAGGAGATCCAACTTCCATATAACACCCAACCATTAATTTACCATGTTGTCTTTTAGGACGGTCGTTACAAACAAAATCAACATATTGATCAAGACCAATTAAAATGTCCACATCAATAATGTCTTGGGTGTCATATGCATCTGCCCAATCAAGGTCAGAAAATTTCTCCAGGAGCTCCTTAGATACAACTGCTCTACTTAAAAGGGATGAAATTTTAGGATTGAGAAGAGCCCATTCGGTCTGCCATTTGTAACTGATAGAATGGAACATTAACACAGACTGAACTCCTCCAAACCCACTGCTTTGCAGTGGTTCTGACCTAACATACAAAGGTTTAACCCTCTTAACAAATTTAGAGGTAAGATAAAGCCACGTCCACACGGTCGAGCAGTGCCCATCGGGCACGAAGGCTTTGCCCTTGTACGAGCAGTTTCAGCGGGCAAACCATCAAACTGTCCGTTTCCGGCGCCAATGGAAGGCAGTGGATCGAGATCTTCCGTCACTGCCAAACGCACGAGGTAAGGTGCAGGCAGATCCACTGACTACCACGTTATTAGTACACCATGTCCACACCGACTACTAGTGCATATTGGTCACGACAAGAATAGTGCGATCTTTCGAACTATGGCGTGAACCAAGGTGATCGTACCGTAATGAACCACTCGCTCAAAACAACTGCTGGCGTCCGACTGCCCTCCAACCACCACAGACAGCTGTGTGGACACCTACGCGGGCATAGTCTGCAGACTTTGCCCTGCCAGGCACAGCTCGACCGTGTGGACGTGGCTTAAGAACGGTCAG
>BOPN01010518.1:12500-22498 GCA_017312705.2 Penaeus japonicus
AACATGTAGCATGCGACTTGACTGGCTTTCAACAAATATGTTGCATGCGGCTTTCAACAAGGAGACATGTTGCAAGGGATAAGGCAACAACATTGTTGCTTGTAGCATGCTACATGCTATGTTGCCTGTTGAATGCCACAAAACCTATTCCACTAATTCAACAAAAACTAAGCCAGTTGGCAACACGATGTCTCAGCAGACGGTCGCTGCAGCTGCATATCTGGTATTGCGCAATGCTCGCAAAAAAGATAAAAGAAAGCACCGGTGGTGTAAGAGAGACAGTAGCACTGCTCAAAGGGAATTTTATGTAAAGTTACTGTCTGATGACCAATCCTTGTTCAAGAACTTTTCAAGGATGAGTGTGGAGTATTTTAATTATCTCAACAAAGTTTCTCCCAGAATCAGGAAGAGTGACACTAATTACCGGGATGCCATACCACCTAAAATCAGACTTTTAGTAACTTTGCATTTCTTAGCATTGGAGGGCAGCTACAAATCTCTCATGTACCTCTTCAGAATTTCTGAGCCAACTATATCAAGGACTGTGCCGGAGGTTTGCCAAGCAATCATCGAAGCACTAAGAGATGTACTTAAGGTAAGTTTACTCTAAGTGTCTATAGAGAACTACTACTACTAAAACACTACTACTACTAATACAGTAATGATAAATAATGATAATAGTGATAATGATAATTTGTATTATTAGTATCATCATCATTACTATTGTTATTATTATTAATTGATTATTATACAGAATTCTTATGGACGTATGTCACAGCGTATATAAAAAAATATAATAAGGAAATTTTGAACATATCCGTAATAATGACAGTAGGAAATTAATGTATGGAATTTAATCATCTCAACAATATTCATGAACATATTCATGTCAAGTGAATTCACATGCACATTTCTTAATGGATAACAGAAACTTGCAGCATGCACAAAACAGAAAGATTAATCTTGAAAAGGGCATGCATTGCTTTATATAAAAAAAAAAAGCATATTCTATCCATACTTACAAAATCATGTAACACATGAACATTACTTTAAACAGAGAAACTAAAATGGCAATTCAGATTCTAAAACAAGAATAATGCATTTGGGTTATCCGACTAAGTCTGAAAAATTTCTAAAGAATATCCAGTGATTCCGAGGATCCATCCTTGCCTATTTCATTATGGTGTTGCTCAGGTAATTTATCTGTCTGAAAATAATGTGGATGATTTCCATTTTCTGACTGAGCTATAAATCCTTGTGAAACTGGTGTTACAATAGATTCTTGGTGTGACTGATTTCCTGTTTGAGCAAATATTGATGGTGATTTCGAGATTGATCTTGATGCTCCATGCTCATCGTCATAATAAGGGGTAGAGGAGCCACTGTAGAAAGAGTGGAGGGGAGTAGAGGCGCGAGAATCAGAGGCAATGGGGTTCTGATGGGATGAAGAGGCACTGGTGTGAAAAGGGTGCGGTGCAGGTAAACCAAATCGATGAGAGCGATCACCACTGTCGTATTTCCCCATAGCTGCTTCGAATAAGATGTTGTTAATTAAGTGTTTCACAATTGCCTGGGCCTTTGGATCAAGGTTCCGAATTTCACATGCAACATGTTCACCATAAATGGAACATTCATCCCTTTTCACACGATCTTTCAAAATCTGGTATGCCTCTTCAGCTCGTTCGTCATCAATAGGTTTCCTTTTCCACCTCTGTCCTCTTCTTTTGTTGCTTGTCTCTTTCCCATCTTCATTACTGTCGCCGTTCTCAGCTTCCTGTGAAGCGTCAGGAACTTCTGCAGTCAGAGTTGATGACGTTCCCAGTGTTTCAGTAGGACCATCCCTTCCAGGTTCATCCTAAAAAAAAAAAAAAAAAAGTATAAAAAAATATTAGCAATATTTTGGATAATTTATTAACAAAAATCACTATTTCTTCCAGATGCCTCAAAATGAACAGGAATGGATGGAGTTATCAAGAGAGTTTGAAACCATGTGGAATTTTCCACATTCCATCGGTGCATGTGATGGAAAGCATATCGTGATTCAGGTCCTCAAAATAGTGGTAGTCCATTCTTTAACTACGAGGGAACGTTCAGTATTGTATTAATGGCTGTGGTTAACGCCAAGTACTGTTTCACTTATGTTCACATTGGACGTCAAGGAAGAATTTCAGATGGAGGTGTGTTTCGAGACACTACCTTCTGCAAAAGTTTATTTGAAAATCAGCTCTGCCTACCACCTCCAGTGCCTCTACCAGGTAGGGAGAAGTGAACATCAGTGGCACTCATGAAAAATGGTCACCTGAGAGAATTTACTCATAGGGTGGTAGAGAATGCTTTTGGCTTGCTGGCATCTGTTTTCCGAGTGTTTCGAAAACCTATGTTGATTAATATGAAATATGCTGAACTCGTTTCAACAGCATGCGTGTACCTTCACAAGTTCCTATGAATGTGTGCAACTTCTAGATCTTTGTACTCGCCACAAGGTTCCTTTGATATGGAAACCCAAGATGGAACAATCATTCATGGCGTATGGAGAGAAGTTGTATCTGGAGACACGGGAATGGTTGATCTACAACGCAAACCACGAAGACCTTCGAGTAATGCTAAGGAAGTGAGAGGAATTTATGGAATAGTTTGTTTGAGACGCTGAGAAAGTTCCTTGGCAAGATTTATTTGCATAGTTTGAGGAAGAACAATGAAATGTTTTGTTGCTTTAAGAAAATAGTAGTAGTAACAGGAAATACTGTACATGAAATGAATAAAAAGTACATGATGATGTAATAGATGATAATTTATACCTTATCCTATATGCTAGTATCATGTCTAATAATAATAATAATAATAATAGAAAAATAATGATGCTAATAATAAATAAGGGTACAGCCACACAGACGGCGATTGCCGTAGATACTTGAGTGAGTTGGGTTGGCCAGACAGAGCACGCGGTGCGGGTCAGGGAGGCTGATGGCGAGTGGTTTATACTCCAAGACAGGTTCCCGCTGAAACTCCGATAGTGTACACAAGATGGACCCCACTATACCCTCACGTCTGACAGTTTTTTCATATTGTCATGATGGCATCTCTCAGGATGAGAAGTGTCCCAAATTGGTTGTGTGAGGGAAACTTCCGCTCTAAATCCATGATGGACCATGGCCACGTCGACTTGAAACAATGATGCCACGTTTCTCGCCCCCGCCCGCACTCTCACAACCGTCGTCTGTGTGGCTGTACCCTACTACTACTACTACTACAACTACTACTACTAATAATAATGATAATACATTTCCTCAATACATGCTAGTTTCTCAGTCTGAGGCTCAGCTTGAGATGAGTAGCCAGGCCTTGGGGTGGCCACATCTAGGAGGAACAAAAGCAGGTCGTAAGCAAACCACTTGCGTCTCTTGCTGGGAGAACATTCAGATTTTTTGGGGTTAGGCTTTTATGTTCACGATGAAAAGCTGTACGCAAATTCTTTATCTTTTTCTTCACCATATCCACGTCATCACAATTAAATTTTTCAGCTAATCCCCGCAGTGCATCGAAATTTGCCTGATTATTCTTATACTCCGGCAACCGTATATCCCACAGAAGTGCATGTTTTCTGTATTCTTCTATAAGGGCGACGGTTTTTTCTGGGGACCAGTTAATCCTGTTGCTTTCAACAAGGAATCCTTCCTGCGACTGGTGGGAAGCCGTTCAACACTAGGCAACAGGCTAAATCTTGACGCATCCGTCAGGCAACACGGCAACATGTTGCCACATGTAGCATGCTACACAGTCGCATGCATGTTGCCTTCTGTTGAACTGGTTGAAACACACTTAGCCCATGCGATAATGTAGCATGCCATGTTGCCAAAATATTGCCTCGGTGGAATACCGCCTTAAGACTGCAGAGCCTCCCTACCGACGGGTCACAGCCTGTAAGGGCTACCCTGGGGTAGAACAGTGCTGTGTGTCTGGGGTGGGGTGCTGACTACTACTACTGTGGCCTCGTGTAACCTGTAAAATCATAGCACTGAAGGTGCAGGCAAATCACTAAAAGTGCACAAAATCTGTAAATACAGTATTTACTTTAATTTAGTAATTTATGTTTAATGTTATCTGCAACAATGCAGATAACATTAAGCATAGAGTTCAATGGTGGACACCAGATTGCCACAGTGTGCTATGTGAACGCAATAGGGCCTACAGGCTTTTCAAAATTAATATCACAAATGAGAACTTTCGCAATTGTAAAATAGCGAGAGCTAGGGCTCGAAGAACAATCAGACAAGCTAAAGGAGACTCTTGGCACTATTTCACATGTTTGGTCCACTATTAACAAAATCAAAAGAAAAAATATTTTATAAAAGAAAATAATATGCATGAGGGAAACAATTTTGATTCACCTAGAGACATTGCTAATGCACTCGCCATGGCGATATGGCCTACTCAGAAAACTTTATGCTTTTGGAGTACGTGGAAACTTGTCTTGTTATATTCATAATTTCATATCTGACAGAACTTTTTCTGTTAAATTATTCTCTGATAATGTCACTTTTTCGACATTTTTGTCAAGGCAAAGTGTCTTGTCACCAACATTATTTCTATGCATGATAAATAACATTCTACCATCTCCTTGGAATCTTAAATATTCAGTATGCCGATGATTGTGCATTTTGGCACTCCGGCAGTAATGCAGAATTCTCGGTAAATCAGATCCAATTGGCACTGGATATGATTCATAACTAGGGCCTCCAATGGGGTGTTTAGTTTTACCCATAGGAAGAAGCCCTAAATCGGACTAACTCTAGATAATCACCCAATACCTATTTAAAATTCTGCTGGATCTCTTGGTCTATTTTTTTATAGTAGACGTAGTTGGAAAGATCACAATGGTCATTTAAAGAATAAATGTCAAAAAACACTAAATTTATTAAAGTGTATTTCTGTACACAAATATAAATGCACTTTAGTCTTTGATAACAGACTAAATTGGAGAGAGCACACTGGTCAGTCAGAGAATAAATGTCAAAAAGCACTTTCTTCCATTGTCCTCAGATCCCTGTGAAAGATTACCCCCTGACAGGTATTTGGGCCAACAGGAATAGATACTTTTACTTTGAGGTCATGAATTTACGTCAGTTTAAGCAAATGCTTAACCTGAGATTTAAACTGCACTTTAACAAGGAGGCTAACATCTCGCAATTTGAATAAATTGATAAATTGAATACCACCTTCCACTTGACCATCAAGGACCTTCTTGATGATAAAGGGGTGAATATTCTACAGGGTCTAATATTCATTTATGCATTTAACGTTTACACACCTTGCATTCTCGGGAGGGATATCAATGCTTGGTCTTCCGGGTTGGTCATTAGTTAGGGTTCTTTCAGAGGTCACAGGAAAGTTGGGAGTCGCCCCTCCTACCTGGGAAGGAGGAAGGGTAGCAGGGGTATCAAACCAGGTCTGAACCCTGGGCTTAGTAAAGCCTGTTATCCTGAGGGGACTACCTATCCCATAACTATTGTATCAACCTCATACCAATAGCTAGGAGAAAATTCAGTCTTAATGTTAAACGTTCTCGCCTGCCCCCCCCCCCCCCCCCCCCAGTAGAAGCCTGGTTGCGTTCTCCAGTACCAGCTAAGGGATTGGAGTTGTGTGGAAAATATTTCCTTACCGCCGTGCCTGCCTAGCGCAAGGGACGATAATTCAGTGCCCATCCCCCAAGTGAATAAGGGAGTTCACAAGGGAACTCTACCCAGCGTAGAAAAGTGCTACGGGTCTGGGGTGAGGTGCTGACTACTACTACTGTAGACTCATGTGACTTGCAAAATCAAAGCACTAAAAGTGCGCAAAACCTGTATAACAGTATTTACTTTAATTTATTCACATTAAATAACTCAGAAGCAATAATGGTAAGTGAGACAAAAGGCCCCGTAACCTAGGGTAACTTCAGTGGCACAAGACTTTTAATTTGTTGCTGTTGCATTTCAGGAACAAGGTGTGAGCTCTGGGAAGTCTCATATATGAGTGCATCTCAAACTGTGTCTTTCTTTCTTTGTTGAATTTATTGACTATCAACCACCGGCACATATTAACGTTATTAAGCCAATGGGTCCATTTTATCTCATTAATCTCGAGGTCTAAAGTTTTGTCTCCTTTAATAAAGTTAATACATCGTGGATAATTACTTCATTATCTGACAGTAAGTTTAATGTATTTTATTATTATTATTATTACTTTTTTTTTTTTTTACAGCTAATTGTCATGGGTTATCTGAGGTTATTGAATCTATGGCAGGTTATCAATATGTATTTTTGATATATTTGTATTACAATGTTGGCATTGTGGAGGGAAGCATTTTACTATATATGGAGTGAGGTGGGTTAATCTAGTCTAGCTAATTTATTAGCCTGTTCATTGCCATAGATACTTGAGTGTCCAGGTACGCATATCACTTTGATAAATTTGTTGGCACTATGTAACTTACAAATGATATTTCCCTGTAACTAATTTTTGGTGGTTCTAAGGATTCAATGGCTTTAAGTGACTATTCTATCATTGATAGGGCAAATTTCAAAGCTTTATAGCAAAAAGTTCGGCAAGAAAGATCGATGTATGGTTTAGCAGTCTGAATCTCAACTGGTATTCAGTCGACCGTACACCCACACCCACACACTTGTCTGTCTTGAAGCCATCGGTGGAAAAGAAGGGTGTCTCCCACAGTGCTATATTTGAATGAACCAGGATATCGATGGTTGAGGGATTTATACCATCTTTATCAATGAGGTCACTGAGTCTTTTAAACAAACACAACCTTTCTTTGCTGATCCAGCATTGCCACAGGGAAATCCAGGTTAATCTAGGGGTAAGGACACAAACACCGAGTCCAGAGACAACTCCCCTATCCTTGACTTCAAATTCTACTAATGGAAGAGGCCATTTCTTCCTTGACACTGTCCCCTAAAGTAAATACCGCTGCATATCAGCAAGTGAGGGGTCTTGCAGCAGCTTTTGTGCAATGGTTTCCGGTGACATTTTAGTAATATCCAGTGCAGCTATGGACTTTTCCTCTGGAAGGACTTTAGCATTGGCAACTTGTCTCGAGAGAAAGTCTGGGACATAGTAGGGCCTTCCTTGTACTTTATACTGATGGTGTAGAATGAAATATCATGGGCATACTGAGTCCATTTATGATTCTTTTTGAGAGGTGCAAAGGTGAGGATATGGTTTCAAAACCTGGGATATGTTTACAGAAAAACCAAGTACAAACTAGAAATCCGTGAAGCTCTTTGATATTACGGGGTGGTGACATTCTAGAAATTGTATTTATCTTCTTTTGATTAAGCAGCACACCTTCGTAAGTGATTGTAAAACCAAGGAAATTAATAGTAGTTGCTGCAAAGATACAGTTATATAAATTTAGCTTAAGCTAGCAGCTGAAAGCAAGGGCAGGGTCTCTTACAAGTCCCTCATATGCTGGTTAAATCCCCTGATGTATATTACTGTATCTTCAAGATAACAGAGGGTATGCATGCCAAGTACCGAGATCAAAAGTATGTTCATGGTTCGCTGTAACGTTGTCGGTGCTGTTGAAAGACCAAATGGGAGGCAGCAAAACTGAAATAAATGGTAGCCATCTGAGAAATCTGTCTTTGGTCGGTCTGTGGATTCTACCTCGATTGCCCAATAAGCTGCTCGAGCATTGAGTGTAATGAAAGTATCCATAGGCCCAAATGTATCAATAAGGTATCTATTTGAGGCAAATGATAAGTGTCTTTAACAGCATTCAAGGCCTGGTAGACTACACAAAAGCCTAGGCAATCATCCTCTTTCTTGACGAGCACAACTGGACTGAGCCAGGGACTGGTGGATGGCTCAATCAAACCCACTTGCAGCATCAAGTTGCACTGCTATCAGATTGTTTCTTTGGTTGCATGAGGTAGTCTCAATTGTCTGGTACATGTGGGTTTAGCTTTACCTGTGTTAATCCGGTGGCGAATTCCTGGGACGAGACCCATAGTCTCCTCTCCACCGTCAAACAGTCCTTTGTGTTGTTCCAGCAACTCTAGGACCTCCTATCTTTACTCAGGAGTTAAATGATCTAGAGACAATGTACTGGCTCTTTCTGCATCTATAAGAGGTTACTCTTTTGCTGCTTCATAGGCAGCTAGGACTATAGAGGGTGGTAGCACTGAATTTTCGATGTCCAAATCACCCTCTTCACTTATATCTTCTAAATATGGGTATTCAGAGTAGTCCCATTCCATTTCCGAGTCTGATTCAAAATCGGACTTGGAGGAATCTCTGACAGGATTTTTGTTGGTCCTGGCACTTCTGATGACAACTCATACGGTTACTAAAAGCTCCTTCCTTCAGATTCTTGGTGTTGCCACCAAGGCTGGACAACACTCCGCACTCTAGGTTCCGCCATTTTCTTTTCTTTCCTGGTTACGTTTCTGGCAAGAGAAAATGGTGCTTGTGATTACGGAAACTATTGTAGTTTTCTCTATTATTTATTGAACATAAATAATACTATTGAAGCATTATTTGCATTCATCATAATACTATAATTTTAGGTTGATTGGAAATATTTTAACCATATAACATTTATTATGCTTAAACCAAAATACAGTTATGAAAACATCAAAAAAATATACAAAATATGATACGATACTTCATTTTTCTGCTACGATACAGTTAACGAATATGTTTATTTTGCAAAGCATAAAACCAGATCCTTGTCTGGGTTATACTTATTAATAATGGCGTATTCACTTATATTAATAAGTGCTCGAACAGTTTCTGTTTCTAGACAGTTACTTGCTTTCATTTTCACTCTATTCATTTCTGAGAATAGACGTTCAACGTCGGCATTGGATGTCGGTAAAGAGAGGACATAGAGTACAAATTTAGCTAAGCATTCAAATTTTCGTTTCCCATGATCATCAGTTATTTTCATGTATTTGTAAAAATCTTCTGCATAAGATGAAACCTCATCAATGTCTATGAACTATGCCATCAATTTACTGTAACTATTTATGCGTGGGACCTCATTCATTAAATCGGTTATGGAGGGCATATTGATTCTTGTGTTATGATGAAGCATTTGCTTCGGTTATAAATATGATGCTTGTTGTCAAGGTCAAATCTCTTTTTTATTTGTTGACAGGCTATAATGATAAGATTCTGCAAGTTTTTTTTTTCACTGGGGGAATAAATTGAGGATCTCTAAGATATTCAGCGGTTTGAAACAATTGGTGCAACTGAGGTCCAAGGCAAATGGTTTGCTGGATCGGAAGGGTCAATTTCATGCAGGGGTCTTTCGGCTATGATAAGTGGATCACAGATTTTTTTCTTAAAGTACTTTGTACAAGTCAGTGATTTGGCCATAAAGGAAATGCAGAGTCTGAGATTTAGACTGAAACAAGAGATTTACTCTATCCAAGTGAGGCAGTATGTAGTTCATGAATTTAAGATAGATGAAAATGTAATGATCTTTTAGTGCCATGTGATATTTTTCAACAGCAATCAACCTCTCTTCTTCAACTATGTTGGAAAAATAAAGTTTAAGAGGTTGCCACTGCTCCAGAACTCTAGATACGGCACTGTGGAGAGTTAACCACCTGGTAGCACATGGGTGGAGTAATTTGTGAGGCTTGATATTGCAAAACAGTTGATACTCTTTAAATTCATACTTTCTTTTGGCACTGTGAGCAAAAAAGTAAATGTTCCGAACCAAATCTTCACAAGATCGTGGTAGCGCCTTTGCTGCCTCACTGGAACAAAGATGAATACTATGCAGTGCTGTCGGAATTATCGTCTCTTGTTTACCGAGAGCGGTGATTGGCTATCGTTCTCGAGCTATGATTGGATAGGGAAACATGACGTCATATGATGGTTTTCTTTGAGATATGTAGGGGTAACTATAATATTAATAATGAAAACAAAACATGGCGCAACAATAATTTATTTTTCAAATAAATCATAAATATAAAAAGATATAACAATGAATA
>BOPN01010519.1:20000-22496 GCA_017312705.2 Penaeus japonicus
CAGACAAAGACTGCAAACAGGCGAGTGAAATAAGTTCTCGAGTCTGGAGGAACAGAAGAACCTCATTAAGAACGCTTTTGGTCACTGAGGGAGATTATGGAAAGTTTCTCTTTGCGAATGAAAGGAGAATATTCTATGTACTTTTGTCATTCCGAGGCACAAGCATAATTACTCTCTCTTTTATTTGCTTTTTCTTTTATCTTGAGGCTTGAAAGAATTTTTGGGTTACTAAATTTCTTATTTTCAAGTCTTTTCTACCTAATGTTTTCGTAGAATATCAATAAAGCACAAAGGTAGCTTTTCTTCGTGTGTTTTCATTACAGCACAAAGCTTCGAGGTCTGAAATACATTTTCAGAAGAAAAAAAAAAACTTTTTGCGTTTTATACATCTCTCTCTCTCTCTCTCTCTCTCTCTCTCTCTCTCTCTCTCTCTCTCTCTCTCTCTCTCTCTCTCTCTCTCTCTCTCTCTCTGTAAAATAACAGGCTCCTGCAACACTGACGCGAAATTACCTTGTATTAAGGTGGATTAGGTGTGTGACTCAGTTTCATTGTTATATCCTTACTAAAATATACAAGGCATTATGAAAGAGGGTTGAATCTGGTTAACAGCACTCAAATAAATATATCAAATCAAATAAAGAACAATATGGCTTATATATTTTTCTTAATTTTCAAGTTTCTTATCCACTTATTAAAAGGGTAGCACTTGATAAACCAAGTAATTCGTTACAGTTGAAAAGTCAAATGTAAGAAAGACACTGCGTTTCCCTTTGAATCTTTGTTTACATCCCGAAATTACGAAAACCGAGAGCTTCTCTTCTCTTTCTCTCCTTGACTATTATTTCCTTCCTGAATTAAATTAACTGCCTGATTTGCTTAGATCATCTTTATTTTTATCCTCCTCCTCTTTTCGATTCAAAATGGTATCACTATGTAGCAAAACAAACAAACAAACAAAAATAAGGACGGTTAGCCTACCACTCTGTTCTCCCTCGTTCATGTTATTTGGTTATTCCCTTCTTTCTTTTTCAAACTAATATTCACAGTATTACACCATCGGACTCTTACCTATGACGAGCTTCGACACATTTAAGTGTCGACCATCTAAAAGATACTTGGACCTATCTTTTATTTTTTATCTTAAGGCGTTTGGGAAATCGGGCGTCATGGCCGGTGGGAAACTCAAGCCGACCGTTATCTTCAAGGGCAGAGGACAGCGGCGAATGAGCTTTTGTTCAGTGATAAATCAGTTTATTATCAACGTTCCCTTGAAGAGTTACCAATGCTGAATTTGGGTTTATTCACGAAAGGTTATTCTTTTGAATATCGTATGTGCGACCGTTGGTATGTTATGTTTAAAGTGTTTTGATATTAACTTTCTCTTACACACACACACACACACACACAAACACACAAACACACACACACACACACACACACCACACACACACACACACACACACACACACACACACACACACACATATATATATATATATATATATATATATATATATATATATATATATGTGTGTGTGTGTGTGTGTGTGTGTGTGTGTGTGTGTGTGTGTGTGTATGTGTGTATATATATATATATATATATATATATATATATATATATATATATATATATATATATATATATATATATATATATATATATATATATATATATATATATATATATATATATATATATATATATGTATACATACATACATACATACATACATACACACACACACACACACACACACACACACATATATATATATATATATATGTGTGTGTGTGTGTGTGTGTGTGTGTGTGTGTGTGTATACATACTTATATGTATACACACACACACACTCACACACACACACACTCTCTCTCTCTCTCTATCTATCTCTCTCTCTTTTCTCTCTCTCTGACGACATCAAGAGAACCATTGCTTATAAAAATAATGCCCAGCAAACTCTAAAAAGTAACAGATTTGACCCCGCTCTCCAGGCAATTTATAAAGTAAAAAAAGGGAAATGTTAGATCATTAATTCAATCTGCAAAGACTAATTATTTCAAAATAAATTTGCTGAACATAAAAAAACTCTGGCAAAATATGGAAAATTGTTAAAGCATTAGCGCCTAATAACAAACAACAAATTCCACCATACCACCGAGCCTTTTAATAATTTCTTTGCACAAATAGGAAAACTAGCTTATGAACAAACAGTTGCCTCCACATCACATCAAAACATCATAATAACCCTAATAATAAAACAACTTTGCGAAACAAATGCGGTGGGAGCAGACGGTATTGCTTTACGCTTTATTAAGGATAATTTACCCGCGATCTCATTTTATATAACGATCATCATTAACACCTTTCTGGTCACTGGTGATTTCCCGTCGCTTTTAAACATGGAATTGTAACAACAATTTTCTGGGGTATAGTCGACATGAATAATTTCCGCCCCATTACAATATTTCCAGTACTACAGTATCTAAGGGTCTTAA
>BOPN01010520.1:7500-10000 GCA_017312705.2 Penaeus japonicus
CCACGTGGTATATAATTTAATGTATGAGAGGTTAACATCAGTGACTTGCCAAGTCCTCCGAGCACCCTCTACCTCCGCCGTCATGAAGCTTGTAAGTCTCCAATATATTTTAGCGGATATATTTTATTTACACAGTAAATGGAATACATATATATTCTTTTTATAAATATATGATATATTTTAGATACATACATGTATAATATATTTTAGATACATCAATATATAATGTATTTTAGATACATAAATATATAACATATATTTTTAAATCTATAACTCATATAATATATTTTCCCATATGCTGCATAAATATATATTTGATTTACATAGTATTGTAGCAGCATATAAATCGTATATTCAGATTCAACTGTTTGGAGATAATTTTCGATAGTCTATGACAAACAAATTAGTAAATACATGAACAAACATCATTATTTCAGTTTGTCATCGCTGCAGTTGTATCAGTCTGCTTGGCTGATAAGCTTCCAAGTCACTTCGTCTATGCCTCATCGCAACCTTCTTCAGCCTTCAGTCACAGGTCGCGACCTGCATCTCGCCCATCCTTTTCCGCCCCAAGACCTGCATCTCGCCCGTCCTTTTCCGCCCCAACGCCTGCATCTCGCCCATCCTTTTCCGCCCCAACGCCTGCATCTCGCCCGTCCTTTTCCGCCCCAACGCCTGCATCTCGCCCGTCCTTTTCCGCCCCAAGACCTGCATCTCGCCCGTCTTTTTCCGCCAAAAGACCTGCATCTCGCCCATCCTTTTCCGCCCCAAGACCTGCTCCCCAGCCAACCTACTCCGCCCCGAGATCTGCTCCCGGCCCAGTAGTGCCCATCCTTGTGGACGATCGCGTTCACCCCGACGCTGGCGCTTACAGCTTCAATGTTGAGACCGGCGACGGCATCTCACGACAGGAAAGTGGATCGCCTGTTCCCGCCAAGGAGGGCCCCGTCACAGCCATGTCTGGCTCTTACTCGTAAGTATCTTGCGATTCCAGTATTCAGCATGGACATGAAAGCTTTTACTGCATCGTTCATTATGAATCATCATCTACAGCGTAACAGCAAATTCATATTTTCCAGCTTTACCCTTCCTGACGGACAGTTGTTTGAGCTCCGTTATGTAGCTGACGAGAACGGCTTCCAGCCTCAGTCAGCCTTCCTGCCCGTGGCTCCAGCCTTCCCCCACCCCATCCCCGCCCACGCCCTCAGACAGATCGAGCGCGCCCGTCAAGAGGATGCTGCTCGCTCGCCAGGGACATCTTTTCGAGACCACAGCCGCCCTTTAAAGTATTACTGAGTAATCCTATAGCTTTCCTCAGTAAAGCGTCACAGTACCAAGAGTACCTTCTCCATTTTTATCTTATCTGTATTTTATGATGCTATTCTGTATTCTACAGCATTTGGATTTTCACAAAATTGTTCTATATATCTATATCGGTGCTTCTGTGTGTTTATATATATATATATATATATATATATATATATATATATATATATACATATATATATATATATATATGTATGTATATGTATATATATATATATATATATATGCATATATGTACATTTATATATTTATATATTTATATATATACATACACATACATATATATATATATATATATATATATATATATATATATATATATATATATATATATATATACATATATATACATATAATGTGTAATTATATAATTGAACATGTGTATTATATATTTATATATATATATATATATATATATATATATATATATATATATATATATATACATATACATACATACATGTGTGTGTAATTATATAAATGTTTATGTGTATTATATATATATATATATATATATATATATATATATATATATATATATATATATATATATATATATATATATATATATATATATATATATATACATCTGTGTTTATTTGTGCGTGTGTGTGTGTGCATATGTATAATATATACAGTATACTCAGTTATGCTTTCATTACTTCTTGTATACGTTCATTTTTTCTAAGTTTTAAGGATAGTAACACAAGAAAGAGATTGATAAAGGTGAATGTTTTTGTTACGTGTTTCCCCTCATGCATATAAGCAGATAGCTTTTTATTGCATTGATAATATCAGCGATAACAAATAAAATATTACAGCTGTTATTTTTTCGTGTATGTTTCGACATATTGATCGTGTCTTTATTTGATACTTTTCACTTTTTTGTTTATGAATTTACATTGCATATGATAATTAGATTTGGATTGGTCATGAGGTAGTCACACTTTTTGAAAAACTAAGTTTCTGTTTGAGTAACATGATCGGCCGATTCGTATCACTTTTCAAGCAACATTTGTTTCTTTATTTTTAATCCCAATCCACGTCTTGTGTGAAGGTGCTTCTCTGGCTGTGCCTCCTTGGCCCTGACATTTATGCTCGGTATCTAAATGAAGGCACTAGGGACCAACATCAGCTATCCTGTTTGTGCGTGTGTGAGTTTAATGGTTATATG
>BOPN01010520.1:17500-22492 GCA_017312705.2 Penaeus japonicus
GCCCCAAGACCTGCTCCTCAGCCAACCTACTCCGCCCCGAGATCTGCTCCCGGCCCAGTAGTGCCCATCCTTGTGGACGATCGCGTTCACCCCGACGCTGGCGCTTACAGCTTCAATGTTGAGACCGGCGACGGCATCTCACGACAGGAAAGTGGATCGCCTGTTCCCGCCAAGGAGGGCCCCGTCACAGCCATGTCTGGCTCTTACTCGTGAGTGTCACTGTTTATAATCTTGAAATACTTTTGATGAATCAGCAGAACTGATATATATGCATTACTCATTACAAGCCAATATATACAGTATGATAACTTAGTCATCTCTTCCAGCTTCACCCTTCCTGACGGACAGTTGTTTGAACTCCGATTCGTAGCTGACGAGAACGGCTTCCAGCCTCAGTCAGCCTTCCTGCCCGTGGCTCCAGCCTTCCCCCACCCGATCCCCGCCCACGCCCTTGAGCAGATCGAGCGCGCCCGTCAAGAGGATGCTGCTCGTCCGTCAGGGACGCTTCTCAGGGACCCTGGCGCCCTCACACTCTTCTGCCTTTTTTACCGTCCTGCTCTATGGCTTCCCACAGTAATAAGGAACCAATATCCACTGGTCTTATATCTGATTACGATGTTATGGTTGTCGGCCTTACTTTTTCAATAAAATGTATAGGAAAAAAACTTTTTGTTTTGAACACTTTGCAAAGAGTTTCTTTTGATGATTATGAACATGTTATGTTTCATGTTACAATTTTGACAGACTTTTCTCGATTATATCATATGATGATGCCAGTTTTTATCATATTTTTTTCTTTCGAAAATAATATTCAACTTCATCATTACTATCATCTTTAGCAACATTAAACCATCATGGCTATCACCATTCATCATTATATTATTGTCATTCCTATTGTTAGTTGAAAATAATGATACTGATTTGATTACAATAATGATGAAGATGATAATAGTAATATTGACAATAATTATGATCATAATGATAGTAAAACGATAACGGATTTAACGACAACAGTTGCAATAATAATGGTTGCAATTATAAAAAATAGACAAAAAAATCATCCTTTTTAATATTTTCACCTTGTCATTATCATCATTCATATAAAAGTCACTGCCATTATCAATATCTTCACATTATCATTGTCCTTGTTATTGTCAATATTGATGGCAATGATAATAATGATGATAATTTTATGACAATGATATTAGTCACCTCCATGATCATTTTTAGAAGCTATCATTACTATTATCATCATTATTGTTGTTTATTGTTATCAACGTTATCACTACCATTATCATTATCATTACTACTACCACCAATAACAATGACAATAATGATAGTAACTATAATGATAATGATTGTGTGCTTACATTTGCGTTTATTGTTTTGTGTGTTTGGGTGGAAAGCTCTAATCCTACTGTATGTTTATCTTACTCTCTATGTCAGAAGGTAAATTTCCATTTTATTGAGTTACCAATTATTCATGGATTTTCTTGGCTATCCTTTCTCCGTTTCTAAATTGATAGAATATATGCCTGTATGTATGTATATATATATATATATATATATATATATATATATATATATATATATATATATATGTATATATATACACACACATACACACACACACACACACACACACACACACACACACACACATATATATATATATATATATATATATATATATATATATATATATATATAGTAGTATTATATTATATATATAATGTATAATATTTATATATTTGTGTGTGTGTGTGTGTGTGTATGAATATAGAAGAAAAACCAAGAGAGAGAAGCGTGGTACAGAACTGCATTTAAAGATATACATCAGGAAGATTGAAATCTGGGTATAGTAATTTTTGTTTATTTTCAAAAACTTACTTAATAAATAAGTCATTTGAACATTGCGTTTTCAGTATTGCATTCTACTTAAAGCCATAGGAGTTAGACGGGCGTGAAGAGCGGGAGGCGCTGTGTCCTGAGAAGGTCCCTGACGAAGCGGCAGCATCTCTTGACAGGCATCCTCTCTCAAAAGGCGTCGTTGATCGGAAAATGAACCAGGCACAAAGGAAAGCTGGCTGGGGCGCCAAGCCGTTCTCAAGCCCCCACAGTGGGACTCAACTGATCGAGGAAAACAGAAGGAAATGACTAAGTTATCATACTATATATATTGATAACTAGTAATGCATATATATCAGTTCTCTTCTATCGATTCATCAAAAAATATTCAAGATTATAAAACAGTGACACTCACGAGTAAACCAGACATGGGAACCCTCTGGCAGGCACAAGCGATCCACTTTCCTGTCGTGAATATACACTTTTTGTGAAAAAGAATAGCCAACAATCTGTGTCAGAAAACTATAGAAAAAAAACTAACACATAGAGACGACGCGATCGTCCCTACAAAAAGATGAAACCGACAGGCCACCGACTATCTCGGCATAACATAAACAACTGGGAAATTTGATCTGGGGCCCGAAAAAAAACGGGCAGATGCAGGCGTTCAAAACTGAAAAAACAGGCGAATCCCAGGTCTAAGACCTATTGCATTGAGTAACGAGAGGCGAAAACGTAAGCCTAGCCGAGTAACAGGCAGTTTGTCAGCCAAGCAGACTGATACAATTTGCGGCAGTGCGAAACAGATCAGAAAGTCATTGTCAATTATTTAGTTAAAAGGGGCTTTGTATATGCTCTCATAAAATCGTTTGAATTCAAAATATTGTCCAATATTTTTTTTTTCTTTTTTAACACCAGGAGAACATCTGAAGCTTACAATCTTCATGACGGCGGAGGGTGTGGTGTTTCGGGAGGCTCAGCAAGGGGTGATCCAATTTTGTCTTGTGCATTCCGCTTTTATACTGCCGCGTGGGAATTGCCAGGGTCAAGGTGGCACCATCACTGCCGCCACCCCACATCCTGCTGTTTGGCTAGTTTTTGCTCTAAACGTCTCTGTTAATAATGACACTTTCAGCCAAGTTCTAAGCTGCATTTTTACTGACAAATGATTAAACACATTTCATACATATATATATACATACATACGTGTGTTTGTGTTCCTACTGTAAATATCTATATGCATATATACAACGTATGTATATATATATGTATATATATATATATATATATATATATATATGTATATATATATATTTATCTATTTATATATATGTGTATATATACATACATATATATATATATATATATATATATATATATATATATATATATATATATATATATGTACACACACACACACACACACGCACACACACACGCATATATATATATATATATATATATATATATATATATATATGAATTATTATTGTGTGTGGGGGGGTTATATGTATATAAACACACATACACATGCACACAGACGCACACACACACTCTCTCTCTCTCTCTCTCACACTCACCCACACACAGACATATATATATATATATATATATATATATATATATATATATATATATATATATATATATATATATATATATACACACCTCAGCTCTTGGGATCCACAAGCCTCCTGAGCAAAGCGAAAAGAAATAAAGAAGAGTTGAATTAGGATCGTCTCAATTTACTGATATCATTCTTTTCTTCTTCATTCATTGTTATTATAGTAACCATTATCGTTGCACATTAAATTTAAGCATCATTATTATCCCCGTTGTTGTTTTGTTGTTAGTAGTAGTATCAGTAGTCTTTCCCCGCCTTCACGCTTCCGTAATTTCTTTATCTCCTATTTTATTCTTCCTCTTTTCCTCTATAATCGTCATAATTATATGCTTCCTTCTGTTGTTGCTTTTTGAGTGTTTGTTTTATTGCAATCGTTCTTTATTTTACATTCCTCTCTTTCATATTATGTTTCCCTCTTGTTTATTCTTCTTCTCTCCCACTACTATTATCTTTAGCATCTTCTATACAAAGTGTTTTAGGAACCGATAAAGATGAACTAAAAATTAGCAGCATTATCTGTAATTGATGACTTTATCGATAATGAAATATACGTCAACTAACACTTCATATATCTAAACAAGTCTCCCTCTTGCTTTTACCTTTTCTTCAGATAAAAGGAGGGTGAGTTGCATGGTTATACCTGCACTCACACCTATCAATCCACGTGTAACTAAGCAAGTGCAAAAGAGGTCTTTGAACGTGGAGAAAACGTGTTTCCAGGGTTCCGCATCAAAGCAAGAGATATCTAGATCTCATGTATGCTTTATGTCCCCCCGGTTAGGTGAGCAGGCTATTTATTACAAGGACTGATCTTCACAGATATCTCGATGTTCTGGAGTTTCATGCGTAATTTTCGTTCCAACTTAGAGAAAAGAAATCATAGTATAGTACAAACAGCGCTTATGCTTCATAGGTAACAGGTAATGTACGTACTCCCTCCAGATTTCTAAAGTTGATGTATATCACACTTGTTAGTGTATTGTATAGTGTACATTGAAGCGAATAGTGTATTGCCTTTATATGATCTTTTGAAATGTACAGAACAAAGCTATCACATTCATACATGTTTGCCTGAGGACTTCTAAAGCTTTTTGTCCAGAGGAAAGAACTAGGTCTTCCCTCAATCCACAGTCGTGTTACACAAATGAACACCTTATTCGGCATTAGAGTTTGGCTACTTCTACTTAGACTGCTAATTCCCCGTGCCTCGTCCAGTAATAAAAGGAGTACCGATGCACTAATGCGAGACACTCCAATGTTGAACGGTGAGCTAAAATGTTTCACACAATCTTTGTTGATCAATAGAAAATGAGTTGCATGAACTGCTTCTTATGCTTGATAAATAGGGAATCAAAGAAAAAACAGTAACATTATTATTTGTCGAACATTTCTATCATAGAAGGGAACTGTAGCATGCCCATCAGCCAGTGAAAGTCTTTGAGAAAAATCATGCAAAAGTTAGCATTTAGGCTTGAATCTGTATATACTTACAAAGAGGGGGGGGGGGGGGGTAGAAACGT
>BOPN01010521.1:0-2500 GCA_017312705.2 Penaeus japonicus
TATATATATATATATATATATATATATATATATGCCGAGTAATAAGGCCCTCTATACACAAGATGGGTTGTTGGAAGGCGAGAGAACAGTTTCGAAATCCTCCTGGATTTCATCTGGAGGCCTGTGTGTGTAGTGGTTTTTTTCTGGCCTTGCATCAACACCGGGAGTGTTTTGTCATTCGTCGTGAGAGCCTTCTGGTTCTCTCTGTATACATGGGCCTCTGCCCTTGGTCTCCCTCCAGCCTTCGCCCTCGCTCGACCCACGCCCGCATGACAGGCCGAGGGCACAAGGGCCGCGGGAAGCCTCGGTGCGGAGACACAGCGAGGGAAACCTCTTCCCCTTACTACCTCCTCCTCCTCCTCCTTTCTTCTCATTCCCCTCATCCCTCCCACCCCCTCCATCTTTCGCTCGCCATCCCCCGCCCCCTTCGCCCTCACCCTTCCTCCTTCTCCCTCCCCCCTCTGTCTCTCCCTTCACGATGATATTTCCTGTAGAGTTCGAACTGGGAGGGAAGATGAGGACCGATAGGAAGAAGGAGGGAGAGGGAAGGAGGAGAGGGGAGGAGGGAGAGGGAAGAAGGAGGAGAGGGGAGGAGGGAGAGGGAAGAAGGAGGAGAGGGGAGGAGGGAGAGGGAAGAAGGAGGAGAGGGGAGGAGGGAGAGGGAAGAAGGAGGAGAGGGGAGGATCGAGAGGAGGAAGGAGGGAGAGGAGAGGACCGAGAGGAGGAAGGAGGAGAGGGGGGAGGAAAGGGGGGCAGGGAGAGAAGTGAAGGAGTAGTGTAAAGAACGAAGGGGGGAGGGGGCGAGGGGAGAGGGACAGGCGGGGTGGAGGAGGAAGATCGGGTAAAGGGAGAGTTCGCGTGAATGTCTGGATGGAAAGTTCGGTCAAACGAAATTCTTCGTCTGTGTTATTATTATCATTATTATTGTTCTTATCCTTATTGTGATCATCATTATTATTATTAACAAATTATGATAATCAGTATCATTTGTATTATTATCATTATTATTGTTAGTATCGTTTTATTACAATTGTTGTTGTTGTTGTTGATCTATGTCTTTGTCTCCCCAACAGGTGAGTGACTTCTTGAGTCTCGTCGCCGCATCGCCTCATCACACGAGGAAAAAGGTAAAGTCTTAATCAAATAAGCAAAACCTCCTTCGTGGCGCGCCATTGCTCGGACAGGGTCTTTAGCACACACACACACACACACACACACACACACACACACACACACACACACACACACACACACACACACACACACACACACACACACACACACACACACACTCCTTTCGCCTCCCCTACCCTTCCCTCCCCTCCTTCTCTCCCCCTTCCCCTCCCCTCCCCTCTCCTTTCCTCTCTTTTCGCCTCCCCTCCCATCCTTTCGCCTTCCCTTCCTCCCCTCCCCTCCCCTCCCCTCCCCTCCCCTCCTTTCGCCTCCCCTTCCTCCCCTCCCCTCCTTTCGCCTCATCTTCCTTTCCTCCCCCCTTCCCCTCCCCTCCCCTCTCCTTTCCTCCCTTCTTTTCGCCTCCCTTCTCTCTCCCCTTCCCCTCCCCTCCCCTCCCCTCCCCTCCCCTCCCCTCCCCTTCTCTTCCTTCCCCTCCCCTCCCCTTCCCTTCCTTCCTCTCCCCTCCCCTCCCCTCCCCTCCTCTCCTCTCCTTTCGCTTCTTCTTCTGACTGACTGACTGACTGACTGACTGGGCCGAAGAAAGCCGACTCGTGGGATCGGGATTGCCGTAACTCGACCCCGGAAAAACTCGCTTGCCAAACCCGGATCAAGTGGTTGATCATTTGGAAACAGTTTTATTGCCGTTGTGCTCGGCTCCTTCCCTCCCCTCCCCTCCCTTCCCCTTCCCTCCTCTCCCCTCCCCTCCCCACCTCGCATTTGGTGCTTCAACCTCCCTCTTAGAGCTCCCCCCTCCCCCCTCGCACTCGGACACTGACATAGAGGGGTACTGATGAGGTCTTTGTGCCTTCGCCCTCGAGGCCCAGAGAGGCGGATGCAGGGCTCGCCCTCGAACGGAATCCGGATGAACGGATGAAGAAAGGGGGAAGGAGAAGGAGAGTCGCTTGCGAGGAATAGAAACACATGCGTTCCACGTGTGGTGTCATATTATTATTATTATTATTTTATAGTTATTATTGTTATCATTGTTATTATTATTATTGCCATTATTATTATCACTATTATTATTATTATTGTTATTAACATTATGCTTAATCATTTTTAATCTGAGAAGGGGAGGACGTGCCGACGTCACAAAGGTCTCTATTTGTATCAATGTTTCACTCACATTCTCTCTATTTCCCTATTTATCTTTATCTTTTCCTTCCTCCCTCCCTCCCTCCCTCCCCCTGCTTCCTTTCCTATCACCCTTTCTTCTACCCAACCTTCCTCACTTCCTTTCTCTCTCCCTCCCTTTCTCCCTATCTCTCTATCTCCTTCCCTCTCTCCCTGCTTCCTTTCCTCCCTCCCTTTCTTCTACCCTACCCTC
>BOPN01010521.1:12500-15000 GCA_017312705.2 Penaeus japonicus
GGGTGGGGGGGTAATATTGGTTATGCGGCCGGGATAAGCCCCACTTTGTCGCTCTCCCGGAATTGGATAAAAGACAAGAGGATGTAAGGATGAAATTGGATAAAAGGGATAGTCCTTAAGGATGTTAACTGCGGGTCTCTCGCTGTCCTCTGCGGGAAGAGGGGGAGGGGGGAAGGGGGAGGAGGAGGAGGGAAAGGGGAAGGAGATTAGAGGAGGGAAAGGGTAAGGAGGAAGGGGGAGAAGGGGAAGAGGGGGAGGGAAGGGGGAGTGATGGAGGAGGGAAAGGAAAAAGGGGGAGGGATGGAGGATGGAGGAGGGAAAGGAGAAGGGAGGATGGAGGAGGGAAAGGAGAAGGGGAGGATGGAGGGGGAAAGGAAAAAGGGGGAGGATGGAGGAGGGAAAGGAAAAAGGGGGAGGATGGAGGATGGAGGAGGGAAAGGAGAAGGGGGAGGATGGAGGAGGGAAAGGAGAAGGGGTAGGATGGAGGAGGGAAAGGAGAAGGGGGAGGATGGAGGAGGGAAAGGAGAAGGGGGAGGATGGAGGAGGGAAAGGAGAAGGGGGAGGATGGAGAAGGGGGAGGATGGAGGAGGGAAGGGGGAGATTAGAGGAGGGAAAGGGTAAGGAGGAAGGGGGAGAAGGGAAGAGGGGAGGGGGAAGGGGGAGGATGGAGGAGGGAAGAGGGAAGGGGGGATGGGAAAGAGGGAGGGGAAGATGGAGGGGGAAGGGGAATGGGGAGGGAGGAGGAAAGGAGAGGGGAGGGGGAAGGGGTTAGGAAGAAAGGGAAGGCAAGGGTGGAGAGGTTAGGAGGGGAAGGGAGAGGAAACAGGAAGCGGAGGAAGGATGGAAAAGGTTTATCAGCGGAAGGGAATGGGGAGGGGGGGGGGGAGGGGGAGAAGATTGAGGGCATATCCAGGGACCTATTTGGATCGTGCAACTTTTTTATTTTGGTATTTATTGTTCAGACATCTCGGCCTAATTTTTTCTCTCCTTCTCATTCCGTTTTACTTCTCTGTCTATTCATGTTTGTCTATTTTTCTTCATCTAGTTCTTTACTGCCTTCCATATATCTTTTTACTTTCGCCTCTCCCTATCTTCGCCTGTTGATCTATATATCTATTTTACAGTCCGCATAACTACTTCTTATTATCCTCCTCTCTCACTATCTGTTTCTATTCACCTATATCTCTATATCTTTCCATATATCTATGTCTCCCTCTATTTCTATCTATATCTCTTTGTCTCTTTATCTGTTTCTATCTATCCCTTCCCTTCCTCTGTCTGCACATCTATTTGTTTTTATCCATTTTCTCACTCTATCTATCTATCTCCCTGTGTATATGCCTGCATCTCTATGCCTCCCTCTGTTTTGTGTCTGTCTGTGTGATTATTTGACCTTTTAATCTTAAAGGAGTGTTCTCTCTTGCGGGAAGAGCAAGCCATGAACTAATAAATCTCAGTAGCAATGACTAAAAAAGCTATGTATTAAATCGAATAATTTCACGACATACATCAGATGTATATATATTGTTTTCAATAAAAAATGATAAATGCCGAAACTTCTACAGAAAAATACTCTTAACCGAAATATAAGATTATATTATATTATATAATTTTATAATTATAATCCCTTTTCATAAATGCCAAGATTTAACGTTGATGCAGAGATTGAACGTGAAGATGGGATATCAGCATTATATATCATGCCATCTTACTACATTTCGTTATATCATTACATCTTGACATTGGAATATTATCCCAGAAATAATGTTCCGTTTCCCCATCATTGCTGGAGCTTGATTCTGACAAGACGTTGAGAGCACATCCTGCCTCGTGAAATGACTCGTTCTCATTCCGAACAGCTCTCCGACATTTCATCTTCACGACAAATGACTGCCACGGCAACAATTAAAGGAACAAGAGGGCAATCTCGCACTGGTGTGTCTTCCGGAAAGAAGGGGACTTGAGGGGGAGGCGAGCATCAAAGCCTTCCTTTTCATTACACGATGTTCATCAGAAACGTGAAAGGTGAAAGGAAGGGGTTAATGCGTTTTGCAGGAGATGCAGATGCCACAACAAGGAAAGTGATTATGATGATAGTAATGATAACAGCAACAACAACTACAGTAATAATGATACTGACAATGCCAATGATGATGGCAATATTCAGTGCTTATACAGATGAAGAAATGAATTACGGATAAATAAACCAATAAATAAGAATAACTAAAAGGCCATTTGACAGTCAAATAACAACCAATCATACGTCGCGTTCCATCTGAGCAACCCAATGGCAGCGCCCGTTTCATCTTGGTTGCTGTGCCCCTAGCTCTGCCAAATGCCGCTAGTAAAATTTTGTGATGGATGTTCGTACCGCGCAGTGACTTTAAACGAGGGGGGGGGGACCCCATATCTGGGGAGAAATGTTTAGGCTGCATTTCATGTTAGGTTAGGTCCTGTTCGGTTCGATCTTCGTGCGATACGAAGCCACGAATGAACGGAA
>BOPN01010522.1:14676-17176 GCA_017312705.2 Penaeus japonicus
TGCGTGTGTGTGTGTATACAAACGTATTTCTTCGACTGACTATCGGCCCTACAGTCAGTGTGAGGTAGTTAATGAGTGAATATGAAATTGATAGAAATCATATGGGTACACTAAACTTTACTCAGACTGGTTGTTTTGTTCTCATGGCTGCATAAAAATATAGCCTAGTGTGCTGTCTTCAAATCCTTCACCCCGTTTTGCTCAAACTGCTCCAAGTGGGGACACGGAGCGCGTGCTTGCCCTCGCGACGAACCGCGGTGCCGATACTGCGCTCTCCCCCATGCAAGCGCAGAATGCGCAGATAAGATTTCTGAAGGACAAGATATCCCACGGAAGTGCGTGAACTGCCGCCAAGAGCATAATGCGAATTCTGCATTATGTACATATTTTCCGAAGGATAGGAAAAGAAAATATCAGAAGAAGCAAGTCCTTCCTGCCAAGAACGCCACCCCAGCTCCTTGCCTTACTGATGTGAAGGCCTTCCCACCTCTTCCAAAGAAGAATGTGGCAATCCCTTCAAATAAAGCCCAGGCACCATCCACAGCACCAACACCAACAGGAGCACCAGCTCCTGCAACACCAAACTCAACCCTAGTGCAGTCTCCAGTGCCCACCTCAACTCTACTTCCGGTTCTAACTCCAGCCCCAGCACCGCCCGCGTTGCAACAAGATAAACAAGAGTCTAACCGCGAAATAAAGGAACTGCTGCACACACTGCTTAAGCAGATGGAACTGATGATGACCCAGCAGGGCCAGATGATGTTCATGATGCAACAACAAATGGTCCAACAATCTAAATTCCAGGAAAGGATGGTCACCCTCCTGGAGCGACAACAGCCCACACCGCCCGTCGATTTGCATCCGATAATGGACCTTGGAAATGATCAAATAACGACCGATGGCTCCAAGTAATTATTTGAAGTGTATTACTTGGAACGTTCACAGTCTGCAGAAACGCACGGCAACTCTCTCTCACTATCTTCACTGAGGATGTTGGTGTATGTTGCCTTCAAGAAGTCAGAACTAGTGCTCGCTATGCAAAAATTGCGGGATACACTTATTATGACAAACCTAATATGGCTAATCCCTCTACAAGAGGGCTTAGCATGTATATAAAGAACTACATACCATCCAAAGTGATCGATGACAAACGTGACACGTGCTGAATATCTCGGTGTTAGATTATTTCTTGATGGCAAAACTATCATTTTTTTTTAATGTATATAATCCGCATGATAGTGAAGAGGTACCTAAACCTCCTGACAATATGATACATAATGATGCTTTGTTATTTTGTGGAGATCTTAATATTCACCATATATTAATTTTACCATAGACATTGGTTTGTCTTTGACATGATCAGTGATATAAAAGTTTTTTTTTTTTTTTACCTACCAGATAAAACGTATATATGTTAACTAGTATAATGCAGCCCCTCAGGCATGTAAGATTTGTGCTTGACTAAGCCCTTTACGCAATAGAAGCTTAGCCAGTTTGGATAGATGCGTGACATCTTACCCCTGACTTTTTGCAGGGTATGTAATTTTTTCTGCAAATAAACTATATCAAATCAAATCAAATCTCTCTCTCTCTCTCTCTCTCTTCCTTTTGATCTTTCTCTCTATCTCTCTCTCTCTTCCTTTCTCTCTCTCTCTCTTTATATCTATCTATCTATCTCTCTTGCTCTCTCTCAATCTCTCTCTCTCTCAATTGCTGCAGTTATTGAATCAAAGTGTATTCCTAAACAAATGCATGAGAACACTAACCAAAAGAAGAAAGCAGAGGAATCTAATCTTTTTTTTTTTTGCAAATACTGGTAAACATCCTTATGAAAAGTCGAAGCAAATCTGAACTTACATGCAATCGAAGCTAATGCAGAAAGTTTTTCTTTTACCTGAGGCGAATGTTCCAACAATAGTTTTAGACCTGTGGACTGTAATACTGTTATTCTATAAAAAAAAAAAAAAAAAAAAAAAAAAAAAAAAAAAAAAAAAAAAAAAAAAAAAAAATAAAAAATAAATAAAAATAAAAATAAAAAGTTTAACAGAATTTCATTCCTATGGTTCAGATGGCATTCTATTTCGTTTCATAATAGATTATCGGCCAATAGTTGTGTTTTACATCATTATTACCACAAATACTTCGTCCCATTTCCTGACCAAAGAAAAATCCCTCACGTCATTCCTATGCATAAAAGCAGCGACATCGATTATGTTAATGATCATCCTCCAATCTTTTCGTTTCCAATATCTTCTAAGATTTTAAAGGAAATATTTGCCAATCATGTCATTTTTGGAGTAAGCATGAATTTCAACAAAACCTCTCCGCGGAAACAGCTCTTCTCAAAATAATAAGTCATATAACAATACAAACAGGAAGAACACATAACTTCTTATATTCCTAGAACTATCTTTTGACAATAAAATCACTGTACTGGTTTTTCTTTTAATTGCCCTTATTTTCAAGGTGTTTTCGTGTTTGTATTGGGAGGATAAATATA
>BOPN01010524.1:0-12500 GCA_017312705.2 Penaeus japonicus
TATATATATATACATATTAGCGATGATAATTACTTGATAATCAACAGGCAAGTAATAGAAATAATTTAATCATTATCATCAAAAGAACAGTTTTATAAAATACAGCAATGCTAATGGACATATTATATATTGCAATCATACACATTGCATAATTTCCAATCAGCTAATCAACACCAATCTCTCAACAGCCTATAATCTTCCATAGAAAAAGAAATCACACAAACAAGCAACAAAATGACTGACATTACCTGCAACCTACTGAAACGATCATCGTATTGCATAGCCTGATTGCAGTTGCTTTGGTCACGAGCCCAGTCACACGCACAAACATAGGTGGGTCATTCTCGTCGTTTGCAACTAGTTAAACAGTGTCAAGTGCATCGTGCATTGCCATTGATTGCTGTTAACGCGTGAAATGAAACACTGCCGCAATGGGAAAGGAACGCTATTTCGCCTCTCTGTATGCATATATATGTGTGTGTGTGTGTGTGTGTGTATGTGTGTGTGTGTGTGTGTGTGTGTGTGTGTGTGTGTGTGTGCATTCTATATATATATATATATATATATATATATATATATATATATATATATATATATATATATATATATATAGAGAGAGAGAAATAGAGAGAGAGACAGAGAGACAGAGAGACAGACAGAGACAGAGAGAGAGATGTATATATATATAAACAGGTATACGCTCACACATACACATATACATACACATATACAAACAAACACACACCAAACACACACACACACACAAACACAAACACACACACAAACACACAAACAAACACACAACGTACAGTAGCAACACCCTCTTCATCATACCTACCATTACTACACTAACCAAAATAAAACTCAAACATCAATCGACGTTTTAGATGCCGTACCCTACATCTCTCGAAACCTTACTTAGCTCCCCCCCCAAAAAAAAAAAAAGGACTCTTAATCCGAAGAGCATATGAGGGCGTATAGCATTTCAAAACTTCGTAAAAAAAAGAAAGAAAAAAAAATCCCTTTGAAGTTACAACAGAGTCAGAGATGGGATTCATGCGTGGGTGTATATTCTGTCTTTCAGGACATTATTAGAGTTCCTGGACCCCCCCTGTGGGAGGCAGGGAGAAAGATGGAGTGAGAGTAAGATTGAATGAGAGTAAGATGGAGTGAGAGTAAGATTGAGAGTGAGAGTGAGGGGAAGGAGAAGTGAGACAGAGAAAGAGAGGGTAAGAAAGAGAGAGTGATGAAGGAGAGAGAGAGAGAGAATATGAGAAAGAAAGAACGAAAGAGAAAGATATATATATATATATATATATATATATATATATATATATATATAGAGAGAGAGAGAGAGAGAGAGAGAGAGAGAGAGAGAGAGAGAGAGAGAGAGAGAGAGAGAGAGAGAGAGAGAGAGAGAGAGGGAGGGTGGGAGAGAGAAAGATATATATATATATATATATATATATATATATATATATATATATATATATATATATATGTGTGTGTGTGTGTGTGTGTGTGTGTGTGTGTATGTGTAGATAGATAGATAGATAGATAGACAGATAGATAGATAGATAGAGAGAGAGAGAGAGAGAAAGAGAGGCAAAGGAATAGAGAGAAAGAAAAGAGTCATGATCTCAAAAAGAAGAACCAGCAAAGAGCATAAACGAGGAGAAGAATGAATATTACACAGAAGCAACATTATTGAAGCCATTAGCCCTTAAGTTTTTTGTTTTTTTTATATATATATGTATGGAAATAGTAATGTATATAATGATAATAAGACATATGATAGGGATGATGATAATGATTTATGATAAAATGTATGATGATGATGATATGTGTAATGTATGGTAAGATGTTTGATAATGTGTATGTCAATGATAAGATATGTAGTGATATTGATATGTATAGTAATGAAAGAGGTATGCTAATAATGATGTTAATAAAATATATAATAATAATAATGATCTGTATAATAATGATAGAATGTATAATAACAATAACGGTTATAATAATAATAATAATAAAATACATCCCAGGATGTTGCTTATGCAATTACCAAATGTTTTTCTAAATCTAAAAAAAAAAAAAAAAAAAGGAAATTCAAGACAACTTAGCAAGCACAGACTAGTAATCGAAATAGGAAGCTAACAATTAATCCAAGGAAGACACATAAAACACGAGGAAGATTGAGTCAAAAAAAGTACATAGAGGAAATTGAAGCACAACAATAGCAAGACGGGAGATCAGACCAGCGATGTGGAGGAAAGTGGCGAAGGAAAATGAAGTTAATTTTTACTGAAAGGAAGGGAGAGAGAAGTGACCATGATATTACTACCACTATCATTAACAATAATGATAATTGTGGTGGTGATGATGGTAATAATGATGATGATAGTAATAGTAGTAATAATGATAATGATAACAATAATGATGATGATAATACTACCACTGCTACTACTACCAATACTAATAACAATGATAATAACAATAATGATAATGATAACAATAATAACAACAAAGATAATGATAAAGACAACAATAAAGATAATGATAAAGATAACAATAAAAATAATGATCATAATAATAATAATAATAATAATAATGATAATAATAATAATAATAATAATAATAATAATGATGATAATACTAACAACAGTAATAGTACCAGCAGTAACAACATTAACAATGATAACAATAATATTAGTAAAAATAATGATAAAGATAACAATAAAGATAATGATAATAATAACAATCATAATAATGATAATACTAACAATAGTAAAAGTACCAGCAACAACAACATCAACAATAACATTAACAAAAACGCAAAGAAAAGAAGAAAGAAGGAAAAAAAAGAGAGAATCCAACAAGGCCACTCCCCCCCCCACCCCAGCAAACAGAAGCAGTTGCAAGAAGAGTCGCCGAGAGGTGGAATTGCTGCAAATTGACATAAGCATAAAGAAATCGAACGCTTCTCGTAGCAGTTTCAAGAAGAAGGAATCGGTGCCAATCTCGTGCTTCCTGATCCAATCACCCAATCTCGTGCTTCCTCATCCAATCACCCAATCTCATACTTCCTGATCCAATCACCCAATCTCATACTTCCTGATCCAATCACCCAATCTCGTGCTTCCTGATCCAATCACCCAATCTCATACTTCCTCATCCAATCACCCAATCTCGTGCTTCCTGATCCAATCACCCATCCGTGCTTCCTGATCCAATCACCACCGTGCTTCCTGATCCAATCACCCAATTCATGCTTCCTCATCCAATCACCCAATCTCGTGCTTCCTGATCCAATCACCCAATCTCGTGCTTCCTCATCCAATCACCCAATCTCGTGCTTCCTGATCCAATCACCCAATCTCATGCTTCCTCATCCAATCACCCAATCTCGTGCTTCCTGATCCAATCACCCAATCTCATACTTCCTCATCCAATCACCCAATCTCGTGCTTCCTGGATCCAGACTGATCAATCTCGTGCTTCCTGATCCAATCACCTTAATCTCATACTTCCTGATCCAATCACCCAATCTCATACTTCCTTATCCAATCACTCCAATCTCCTTATACTGGGAGCAAAAAGCATGCATGAGAGTCGACAATGACACAAGTAAATACACTCCAATCTGCAGAGGGGTACGACAGGGATGCGTTCTATCACCAGACTTGTTCAACTTGTATAGCGAAATGATACTGAGACAACTTGAGGACATGCCGGGATTCATACTGGGAGGCCATAACATCAACAACCTTCGGTATGCAGATGATACAGTATTGATTGCGGAGTCAAGGGATAATTTACAGGAACTACTCGACAAAGTAATTGAAGAAAGCAAAAAGAAAGGTCTGACCATAAATTGTAAGAAAACGGAATGCATGGTTGTCAGCAAGAAAACTGTAAAACCACAATGTATGTTGCATGTCGGTACCTATAAGATCCAACAGGTGGAAAAGTTCAACTATCTAGGAAGTCTCATAACTGACGACGGGAAATGCGATAGAGAGATCAAGAAAAGGATAGGTATGGCAAAGGATGCATTTCAGAAACTGGGGAAAATTCTTAAAGATCGAAAGATGCCTACTGATACCAAACTACGAGTGCTGGATTGTTATGTAAACTCCATCCTTACATATGGCTGTGAATGCTGGACAATATCAACTCAGATGGAAAGAAGGCTTGAGGCAGTAGAAATGTGGTTTCTAAGACGTATCTTCAGAATATCATGGGTGGACCACGTAAGCAATGAGGCTGTACTACGCAAGGCAGGGGTAGAACGAATGTTGATGAAGAACATCCGAAAGAGACAGCTCGAATTTGTAGGACACATTATGAGGAAGAACAAATATGAAAATCTGGCTTTGACAGGACGGATTGAAGGAAAAAGGAGTAGGGGCAGGCAACGTATCACGTATTTGAACAGTTTAAGTACTTGGATGGCAGGACGGATACCAGAAAGCGAAAGATCAAGAGTGATGGGATTGGAAATGTTGAAAACATCTAAGAATAGGGAACTGTGGAGATCCATGACCGCCTACGTCCTCAACGGACACGGCACTTAGAGAGAGTGTGTTAGTTATTATGAGTATTGTCTTTAGTGTGTTTTAATAATGCAACGATATTCAAAAGAATAAAGTTGAGGTGATATTACCCTGCTTATCATAATCTTTATTATTTGTTTATATATCTTATTGTCTTCTTCCTCATCTATTTACTGGTATGGTTATTATAACAATTATTATCATTATTATTTACATTAGTCTTTTAATTATTATGATTAATATCAATGTTATTGTCCTTATTATGTCCTTATATCTGATAGCATAAATATTTACATTATTATTGTTAGCATAACCATTTTCATTTTTATTATTAGCATAGATATTTTCATTATAATTGTTAGCATAATTATTATCATTATTATTATTAGGATAGCTATTTTCATTATTATTATTAGCATAAATATTTTCATTATCATTATTAGCACAGATATTTTCATTATCATTGTTACCATAATTATTTTAATTATTATTATTAGCATAGATATTTTCATTATCATTGTTAGCATAATCATTTTCAATATTATCATTATCAATACTACCCTTATCAATACTATTATTGTTGCTGTGCTGTTGATGTCTTTACAAAGATTGAAACCTTAGATCAAAGAGAGGAATCAACACGCCATCGTAAACTTTTTTTTCCAAACCGATGCGAAATAAGAATAAAAGAAAATAATAACATACGACAAAGGAAACTCGAAATAAAATTAATATTCAACGAGAAAATCCCCCCCCCCCCAAAAAAAAAAAAAAAAATCAATACCCCCGAAAAACAACAACCCCCCCCCTCCCCCCGAGAAAATCAATAACCCCCCCACAAAAAAAAATCAATACTTTCCAAGCCTGAGAGGCTATTTTATACCTACTTGTATGTGGATATGTGCGTATGTGTATGTGGATATGTGTGTGTGTATGTGGATATGTGTGTGTGTATGTATGTGGATATGTGTGTGTGTGTATGTGGATATGTGTGTGTGTATGTGGATATGTGTGTGTGTGGATATGTGTGTGTGTGTGTATGTGTGTGTGTGTATGTGGATATGTGTGTGTGTATGTGGATGTGGATATGTGTGTGTGTATGTGGATATGAGTGTGGGTGTGTATGTGGATATGTGTGTGTGTGTATGTGGATATGTGTGTGTGTGTATGTGGATATGTGTGTGTATGTGGATATGTGTGTGTGTATGTGGATGTGTGTGTGTGTGTATGTGGATATGTGTGTGTGTGTATGTGGATGTGTGTGTGTGTGTGTATGTATAGAAGAGAGAGAGAAAATGAGGGAGGGACTAATAGAGAGAGGAAAAAAAATTCCGTTTCGAGCACTCGTTTCAGTCTTTCTGATTAAAGAGGGAAAGTGCTAGAAAACATTCATACATTCCAGTGATTTTACAAAATCAAATCTATTTTCAAACCTATAATACAGCCACAGAGCCACCATGAAAAAAGGGAAAACTTTTGTTTGAATAATTCATACTCATCCACTTTTATACAAAATACTCAAAAAGCAAACTTGTGATTTTGTGGAATTAAACGTTTTATATTGTAATTCATTTTTTTTTCTTTTTTTTTTCTTTTTTTTTACAGATTCAAAGTATCACAGAGGAAATGAATGACGCTCCGAAACCATAATTAACATAATATTCTACATCTTAACAGAACACGTACATACCTAAAAAAAAAAAAAAAAAAAAAAAAAAAAATCGTGAAATGCGATTTAAAACACGACATAAAACGAAATAAACGGAACATTTTTCTTTTTTTTCTTTTTCGTTTCAAATTCCTGTGAGCACCGACCGACCACACGTAAACTTATCCCCTTCTGTGACACTTCTATATTCCGGAATGACTTTCGATTCCAGTGGCAGGAATAACCTGGAGGACCCGGTCGCACTGGGTGCCATCCCGCCCATGGCACTCGCATCGCCTCGCCTGGGGGGGAATCGGAAGTCACGTCGCCGACCTGTAGTTTCGGGACAAAATAGCATTCTTAGGATTGCGCATACAAGCAAATACACAACCAAGGTCACTTTTATATGTATATATATGTAACAAACACACACACAAACACAAACACACACACAAACAAACACACACACACACACAAACACACAAACAAACACACAACGTACAGTAGCAACACCCTCTTCATCATACCTACCATTACTACATGTACCAAAATAAAACTCAAACATCAATCGACGTTTTAGATGCCGTACCCTACATCTCTCGAAACCTTACTTAGCCCCCCCCCCAAAAAAAAAAAAAAAAAAAAAAGGACTCTTAATCCGAAGAGCATATGAGGGCGTATAGCATTTCAAAACTTCGTAAAAAAAGAAAGAAAAAAAATCCCTTTGAAGTTACAACAGAGTCAGAGATGGGATTCATGCGTGGGTGTATATTCTGTCTCTTTCAGATTATTATTAGAGTTCTCAATCTCCCTGTGGAGGCAGGGAGAAAGATGGAGTGAGAGTAAGATTGAGTGAGAGTAAGATTGAGAGTGAGAGTGAGAGGAAGGAGAGGGGAGATAGAGAAAGAGAGGGTGAAAGAGAGAGTGAGGAAGGAGATAGAGAGAGTGAGAGAAAGAGAGAGGGGAGGGGGGGGAAGAGAGAAAGAAATAAAGAGAGAGAAAGAGAGAGAGAAAGAAAGAAAGAAAGAAATATATAGATAGGTAGATAGATAGATAGAGAGAGAGAGAGAATATGAGAAAGAAACAAAGAGAAAGATATATATATATATATATATATATATATATATATATATATATATATATATATATAGATAGATAGATAGATAGATACAGAGAGAGAGAGAGAGAGAGAGAGAGAGAATAAGAGAAAGAAAGAAAGAGAAATATATATATATATATATATATATATATATATATATATATATATATATATATATATATATAGAAAGGTATATATATATATAGGTGTATGTGGTGGTGAGCAGGTGGGATGTATGTATGTATTACAAGTGGTGGTAGGAGAGAGAGAGAATGTAAAGAAGAAAAAGAAAGAGAAATATATATATATATATATATATATATATATATATATATATATATATATAGAGAGAGAGAGAGAGAGAGAGAGAGAGAGAGAGAGAGAGAGAGAGAGAGAGAGAGAGAGAGAGAGAGAGAGAGAGAGGGATCACAAAGGAAGAGAGAGAAAGAGAAGAGTCACATGATCTCAAAAAGAAGAACCAGCAAAGAGCATAAACGAGGAGAAGGAATATTACACAGAAGCAACATTATCGAAGCCATTAGCAATAAGTTGTTATATATATCTATGGAAATAGCAATGTATATAATGATGATAAAACATATGATAATTATGAATTGTATCATAACAATAAATATTATAATGATAACAAAAAAAAACTCCATCCTAAGTTGTTGCTTCTGCAATACCAAATTATTTTTTCTAAATTTAAACAAACAAACAAAAAAATGAAATTCAAGACAACTTAGCAAGCACAGACTAGTAATCAAAATAGGATGCTAACAATTAATCTAAGGAAGACACATAAAACACGAGGAAGATTGAGTCAAAAATGTACATAGAGGAAACTGAAGCACAACAATAGCAAGACGGGAGATCAGACCAGCGATGTGGAGAAAAAAGGTGAAGGAAAATGAAGTTAATTTTTACTGAAAGGAAGGGAGAGAGAAGTGACCATGATATTACTACCACTATCGTTAACAATAATGATAACAGTGGTGGTGATGATGATAATAATGGTGATGATAGTAATAGTAGTGATAATGATAATAATAACAATAATGATGATAATGATGATGATAATACTACCACTGCTACTACTACTAATATTAATAACAATGATAATAACAATAATAATAATAATAATAATAATAATAAAAATGATAATACTAACAACAGTAATAGTACCAGCAGTAACAACATTAACAATGATCACAATAATAATAGTAAAATTAATGATAAAGAATTAACAATAAAGATAATGATAATAATAACAATCATAATAATGATAATACCAACAATAGTAATAATTCCAACAATAACAACATCAACAATAACATTAACAAAAACACAAAGAAAAGAAGAAAAAAGGAAAAAAAAAAGAGAGAATCCAACAAGGCCACTCCCCCACCCCCACCCCCACCCCGGCAAACAGAAGCAGTTGCAAGAAGAGTCGCCGAAAGGTGGAATTGGTTGCAGAAATCGAGACATGTTGCAAGGAATCGAACACTTCTCGTAGCAGTTTCAAGAAGAAGGAATCGGTGCCAATCTCATGCTTCCTCATCTAATCACCCAATCTCGTGCTTCCTGATCCAATCACCCAATCTCATACTTCCTGATCCAATCACCCAATCTCGTGCTTCCTGATCCAATCACCCAATCTCATGCTTCCTGATCCAATCACCCAATCTCATGCTTCCTGATCCAATCACCCAATCTCGTGCTTCCTCATCCAATCACCCAATCTCATGCTTCCTGATCCAATCACCCAATCTCGTGCTTCCTGATCCAATCACCCAATCTCGTGCTTCCTGATCCAATCACCCAATCTCGTGCTTCCTCATCCAATCACCCAATCTCATGCTTCCTGATCCAATCACCCAATCTCATGCTTCCTGATCCAATCACCCAATCTCGTGCTTCCTCATCCAATCACCCAATCTCATGCTTCCTGATCCAATCACCCAATCTCGTGCTTCCTGATCCAATCACCCAATCTCATACTTCCTGATCCAATCACCCAATCTCGTGCTTCCTGATCCAATCACCCAATCTCATACTTCCTGATCCAATCACCCAATCTCGTGCTTCCTGATCCAATCACCCAATCTCGTGCTTCCTGATCCAATCACCCAATCTCATACTTCCTGATCCAATCATCCAATCTCATGCTACCTCATCCAATCACCCAATCTCATACTTCCTGATCCAATCACCCAATCTCGTGCTTCCTGATCCAATCACCCAATCTCGTGCTTCCTGATCCAATCACCCAATCTCATACTTCCTGATCCAATCATCCAATCTCATGCTACCTCATCCAATCACCCAATCTCATACTTCCTGATCCAATCACCCAATCTCGTGCTTCCTGATCCAATCACCCAATCTCATGCTTCCTGATCCAATCACCCAATCTCATACTTCCTGATCCAATCACCCAATCTCGTGCTTCCTGATCCAATCACCCAATCTCGTGCTTCCTGATCCAATCACCCAATCACAACAGAGGCAAGATTGACAAGAGGAAGGAAGACGGTGGTTGCAATGACAGGATCAAGCAGTCGAATCCAATTGGACATCGAGAGAAAGATTGCAGTCAATTGCATGGCTTGGGTGGGTTAGTGTTAGTCATTATGAGTATTGTCTTTAGTGTGTTTTAATAATGCAACGATAAATAAGAATAAAGTTGATAATAATAATAATAATAATAAGATAATAAGAATAAAGTTGAGGTGATATTACCCTGCTTATCATCATCATTATTATTTATTTATGTATCTTATTGTCTTCTTCCTCATCTATTTACTGGTATGGTTATTATGGTTATTATTATCATTATTATTGCCATTAGTCTTGTAATTATTATGATCAATATCAATGTTATTGTTATTATTACTGATAGCATAAATATTTACATTATTATTGTTAGCATAATTATTTTCATTATTATTAGCGTAGATATTTTGATTATCATAATAATGATTTTCATTATTATCATTAGCATAGTCATTTTCAATATCATTGTTAGCATAATTATTTTCATTATTATTATTATCAATACTATCCTTATCATTATTATCATTGTTGTTGTGCTGTTGATGTTATTACTAAGAGTATCATAACATAGCTATAGATCACGTGATTGAAACCAAATTGGAACCTTAGACCAGAGAAATGAGAATAAAAGAAAAAGAAAATAATAACATACGATAAACGAAAAGTCGAAATAAAATCAATATTCAACAGAACCCCCCCCCCCCCCCCCCAAAAAAAAAAAAAAAAAAAAAACTTTCATAATATAGACGTAAAGACAACCGCCCCCTACCCCCCACCCACCCAACCACCCGACATAGTCACCAGCATAAGAGGGGGAGGAAACGCCACGTTAAAAAAAAAAATGAGGATTAGAATAGTGAAGGATATAGGATTGGAAACTAGGAATGGAAGATCAGCGAAGGATTATAACCCCCAATTCTCCGTAGATTCCGAGGAACATCTTAGGAAATTAAAGAGACACGATGTCACCATATCTTAAGAGGCTGATTCTGTGTGGAGAGAACTTTGTACGTAAGAGTTTGATGATAATCGGAAAAAAATAGGAAGGGGTAATGGTGATGATAGTGATTATGATGATGATGATGACGATGATAAGTATGATAATGATATTGATTATCATAGGAATTAATATAAAAACAACATCTCTAATGATATCAAAATAAATTAATAATAAATATGATAATAACTATAACAATAGCAATGATAATCATTATACTGATAACATTCATAAAGTTAATGATAAAGATAACAACATTGATGATGATTGATTATGATAACAATAATGATAATAATAATAATAATAATTGTAATAATGATAATAATAATAATTGTAATAATAATAATAATTATTATTATTATTATCACTATTATTATTTTCATTATGGTAATATTAATAATAATAATGATAATAATAATAATAATGATGATGATGATAATGATAACAACAATGATAATGATAATGATAATAACAAAAGGAAAAAAAAAAGGACTCTTAGTCAGAAGGCATATGAGGGCGTATAGCATTTCCAAACTTCGTAAAAAAAGAAAGAAAAAAAATCCCTTTGAAGTTACAATGGGGAGTCAAATTAGGATTCATGCGTGGGTGTATATTCTGTCTCTTTCAGATTATTATTAGAGTTCTCAATCTCCCCGTGGAGGCTGGGAGAAGATGGAGGAGAGTAAGATTGAGTGAGAGTAAGATTGAGAGTGAGAGTGAGAGGAAGGAGAAGTGAGACAGAGAAAGAGGTGAGAGAGAGTGAGGAAGGAGATAGAGAGAGTGAGAGAAAGAAGAGAGAGGGGGGGAGAGAGAAAGAAATAAAGAGAGAGAGAGAAAGAGAGAGAAAGAAAGAAAGAAAAGAAATATATAGATAGGTAGATAGATAGATAGATAGAGAGAAGAATATGAGAAAAGAAACAAGAGAAAGATATATATATATATATATATATATATATATATATATATATATATATATATATATATATATATATACAGAGAGAGAGAGAGAGAGAAAGAGAGAATAAGAGAAAGAAAGAAAGAGAAATATATATATATATATATATATATATATATATATATATATATATATATATAGAGAGAGAGAGAGAGAGAGAGAGAGAGAGAGAGAGAGAGAGAGAGAGAGAGAGAGAGAGAGAGAATATGAGAAAGAAACAAAGAGAAAGATATATAGATAGATAGATAGATAGATAGTGAGAGGGAGAGAGAGAGAGAGAATAAGAGAAAGAAAGAAAGAGAAATATATATATAGAGAGATAGATAGATAGATAGAGATAGAGAGAGAGAGAGAGAGAGAGAGAGAGAGAGAGAGACAAAGGAAGAGAGAGAAAGAGAAAAGTCAGATGATCTCAGAAAGAAGAACCAGCAAAGAGCATAAACGAGGAGAAGAATGAATATTACACAGAATCAACATTATCGAAGCCATTAGCACATAAGTTGTTATTTATATGCATGGTGATAGTAATGTATATTATGATAATAAAACATATGATAGTTATGAATTGTATCATAACAATAAATATTATAATGATAACAAAAAAAACTCCATCCTAAGTTGTTGCTTATGCAATACCCAAATGTTTTTTCTAAATCTAAAAAAAAAAAACAAAAAAAAAAAAGGAAATT
>BOPN01010525.1:0-2500 GCA_017312705.2 Penaeus japonicus
ACATGTATATATCTATCTATCTATATATATATATATATATATCTACATCTATCTATCTATCTATCTATCTATATATCTATCATCTATCTATCTATCTATCTATCTATCAATCTATCGATATGTATATATATAGATATATATGTGCACACATACACACACACACACACACACACACGTACACACACACACACACACACACACACACACACAACACACGTGTGTGCGACGTGCGTGTATGTGTCTTTGTAAGTATATGCGTTTCTAGATGCGTATGTCTCTACGTAAAAAAATGAAGAAGAAAAGAAGAGCTAGAATTAAAGAGGGAAAGTCTAATAAAGGAATGCAAGCAAAAGTCTCCCCATTGGGCGCTTATGCAATTAGAATACAATAAAAAACGACCCAACGGGAATTAAATAGATCTTCCCCACCCGTCCCCCTTCCCCCTCCCCCTCCCTCCTCTCATTAGACATTTATACCTTCATTCGTCCCCCCCTCCCCCCCTCGAAATTCATACCTTCCTCCTCCCCTCTTTTGTCCCCCCCCCTCCCCCTCCCCCCCCCCCTCCCCTCCCAATCCCTCCTTCAAATCCTACATACCTTCCTTTTCCTCCTTCATCTCTTCCTTCTCCCCTCCTTCTCTCCTCTTCCCACCCACTCCTAACCCCTTCCTGCCTTCTCTCTCCCCTTATTCCCCTCTCATTTCGTCCTGCCATCCTCCTCCTTCCCCTCTTCCTTCATCCTCCAACCTCTCCTACTTTCCCCCGATTCTCTTCCCACCCCCTACCACCCTACTCCCCCTAACTAGTCCTCCCAACCCCTCTTATCTTCTCCTCTCCCCCCTCCCCATTTTCCCAACCCCTCCTACCTCCAACCTCCTATCTACCCCTCTCCCCCTCCATTCTCCAAACCCTTCCTACCTCCATCCCTCTACCTTCCCCTCCCTCCCCCCATCCACACAACTCCTCCTACTTCCATCCCCTACTTTCCCCTCCCCCCCATCCACACAACTCCTCCTACCTTCCCCCCCCCCCTATTGTCCCAACCCCTCCTACCTCCATCCCCTACCTTCCCCTCTCCCCCCATCCACACAACTCCTCCTCCCCCCCCATCCTCCCAACCCCTCCTACCTCCAACCTCCTACCTTCCCCTCTCCCCCATCCACTCACTCCTTCCAGCCTTCCCCCATCCTTCCTCCCAACCCTTCCTACCTCCATCCCCACCCTCCCCCCCCCCCCATCCACACAACTCCTCCTACCCCCCCCCTCCCATCCTCCCAACCCCTCCTACCTCCGTTCCCTACCTTCTCCTCTCCCCCCCCCATCCTCCCAACTCCTCCTACCTCACCCCCCCATCCTCCCAACTCCTCCTACCTCCCCCCCCCTCATCCCAACCGCTCGTACTCCCCCCTCTCCTTCCTAAAACTGTCTTGAAAAAAAAAGTGTCCAGTAGTTCCCCCTCGCTCGATAATTTCCAATCAGCTAATGGGCTCTATCATACAGTGCCCTCCCGGCCGGAGTGTCTCTTTAGCGAAGCTTCACGTAATTGGGGTGGGAGGGAAGGGGTGCTGGTGAGGTGGGGGGATGGGGGTGGAGGGGGTGGAGGGGGTGCTGGTGAGGTGGGGGGAGGGGGTGGAGGGGGTGGAGGGGGTGCTGGTGAGGTGGGGGGAGGGGGTGGAAGGGGTGCTGGTGAGGTGGGGGGAATTGGAATGAGAGGGATGGAGGGTGAGGGGGAGATGGTGGGAAGGAGTAGTGGAAAGGGAGATGGTAGGAGGTTGGGGGGGGGGGGAAGATTGGAATGAGAGGGATGAAAGGGGAGCTAGCGAGAGGGGAGGAATTGGAACAGGAGGGATGGAGTGGTGGAGGGGGAGGGAAGGAGTGGTGGAGGGGGAGGCGGAGGAATGGAAGCCAGGGGTGGAGGGAAGGAAGGGAAGGAGTGGTAGTGGAGGAGGTAGAGGGAGGAAAGGAGCGAAAGTGGTGGAGTGAGTAGGAGGAGATTGATGGATTGTGGATAGTGAAGGAGAAAGTAGCTGTTGAAAAAGAGAAGGAGGCACAGTAGGATAATGAGGAGGAGGAGTGAGGTAAGAGAAGAGGAGGAGGAGGAGGAAGAGGAAGTGCAAGAGGTCGAGAATGAAGAGAAAGAGGAGCAGGGTAAGGAGGAGGAAGAAGAGGAAGTGGAGGAGCAGGAAGAGGTGGACGAGCAGGAGAAGGAGAGTAGTAATAATGATAATTATAAGATTGGAGGTGGATAGAGGATAGGGGACAGGGAAGGAAGAGATTGTAGAGAAGAAAGAAAGAGGGAGGGAGGCAGAAGACGTGAGGAGGAGCAGGAGGAGGAGGGAGGAGGAGGAAGAAAAATAGGAAGAGGAGGGAGGGAAGGTGTTGTCTGATGAGGGTGGAAAGGGAATAGAGAAGGAAGGGAATGTTGGGAGGGGGGGGCAGAGAGAGAGAGAGAGAGAGAGAGAGAGAGAGAGAGAGAGAGAGAGAGAGAGAGAGAGAGAGAGA
>BOPN01010525.1:20000-22447 GCA_017312705.2 Penaeus japonicus
TATATATATATATATATATATATATATATATATATAAACATGCAAACACCCACACCCACGTCAGAGATAACAGACATGCTAACAGGGAAACAGCTTGACAGACAGACAGAAAGTGAAGGTCACGTTACAGTTTGCGGTGCGCAGATGGGTCCATGCAAACGAGAGAATTTGCATATGGAATATTTTAAATTCTCACAGATAAAAAAGACCATGCATGCGTGCTGTATGCACACACACTCACTCACACACGCGCATATGTATATACATACAAGTATATACACATGCCTATATACCAAATAAAAGGGCACAGGGGATATGCATCACTTTCATGTATTAAAAGGCTTTTTCTCTCTCTAACTGCTTCTTTTTTTCTGCATCTCTTCCTATATCTAACTGTTTATCTCCCTATCTATCTATCTATATGTGTGTGTCTCTCTGTGTCTCCCTGCGTCCGTTCTCTGTCTCTCTCCCTGCGTCCGTTCTCTGTCTGTCTCTCTCTCTCTCTCTCTCTCTCTCTCTCTCTCTCTCTCTCTCTCTCTCTCTCTCTCTCTCTCTCTCTCTCTCTCTCTCTCTCTCTCTCTCTCCCTCTCCTCTCTCTCTCTCTCTCTCTCTCTCTCTCTCTCTCTCTCTCTCTCTCTCTCTCTCTCTCTCTCTCTCTCTCTCTCTCTCTCTCTCTCTCTCTCTCTCTCTCTCTCTCTCTCTCTCTCTCTCTCTCTCTCTCTCTCTCTCTCTCTCTCTCTCTCTCTCTCCATATATATATATATATACATATATCTGTCTCTCTATTTATTTATTTCCGGACAAATAGGGCATCTATTATGATTCTAAGCGGGATCCTATCTTGACAGAAAAATGATAATACAACAATAAATGAATAATGATAAAACAATAAATATCAGTAGGAAGAAGAGATTTTTTGGTGTGTGTGCGTGGACGTGAATACATTTGCATGCCTGCCTTTGCCTCCAGCGTTCTCGCATGCACATATAGCATTTTTTTAACCCTCTAAATAGACATCCAATATCATCGTAACGGACGATAAACAAAATGATAATCACAAAAAAAAAAAAAAAAAAAAAAAAAAACTCTTCTAAAACATACGGCATATACCGCCGCCTGATAACACGGAAATACAACAACTAATCCCTGTGTTGTCGCTGTGACCCGGAATTAAAAAAAAAAGAGGTTGAAAGATGGGTTTTCTGGCGGTTGGATCAGAGGGGACTTATCCGGCGCTCATTTCGTTGCCGTGGAATTTCGAAGCAAGAGATAAGAAACACGAGAGGAATTTGTACGTGGTGAGAAGTGGCTGTTGATGCTGATGGTGATGATGGGGATGGTGAGGATGGTGGTTCTGGTTTGAAGGAGGTGGTGTCAATTGCGATGTTACTAATGACGATGTTGATAGGAATTCTGTTAATGGCAAAAGCAATGATGATTGAATTTGTAATGGTAATAATGATTATGATAATGATAATGGTGATTATCATTATGATAGTAAGATAAAATATTCATTATAACAACTATAGCAAAACGCAATAACATTGATTGTAGTAATAATTATGATAATCATATTAGTACTGGTCATGGTGATGACAATTATAATAATGATGATAATAATGATAATAATGATGGCAATAATAGTAGAAATAATAAGATGAAAAAGTGATAATAATGATAATACTAGAGATGATAGCGGAAATAAGGTAATGGCAAAAATAAGGATAATGATGATCATACTAATGATAATGATAGAAATGATAAAATCATGACACAAATAATGATAATGGTAGTGATGATCACATACTAATGATGATAAAGATGATAAATTTATAATATATATATATTCAACTCTCTCTCTCTCTCTCTCTCTCTCTCTCTCTCTCTCTCTCTCTCTCTCTCTCTCTCTCTCCCTCCCTCTCTCTCTCCCTCTCTCTCTCTATCTATTTATCTACCCTTCTCTCGATCTATATGGAGAACAACTATGAAAAAAAAAATGATGGAACAAATAATATAAACAAAATCAAGAAGAAAAATACGTAGACGAAGAGAGTGAGAGAATAACCACAGGGAAAATGAGGAAGACAAATGACAGGAGGGAATGGGAGAGAAAAGGAGAGATGGAGAGATTGGGGGAGAATAAGGAGAAAGAGAAGGACGGAAGGAGAAGGTAGAATAAGATTTAGGGGAGGAAATGTGTTTGGTGAGTATGGGCGTCTTTTTATTCGTGTGCAGAACGAGGGAGATGGAGGGAGGGGAGGAGGAAAAGAGGAAGGGCGCACAGGAGGGAGGGAGAGAGTGAGAAAGAGAGAGAGAGAGAGAGAGAAGAATAGAGAGAGAGAGAGAAGAGAGAGATGGAGAAAGAGAAAGAGAGAGAGAGAGAGAGAGAGAGAGAGAGAGAGAGAGAGAGAGAGAGAGAGAGAGAGAGAGAGAGAGAGAGAGAGAGA
>BOPN01010527.1:20358-22443 GCA_017312705.2 Penaeus japonicus
GTACGGAATAGAAACCATTCCAATGACAAAGAGGCAGGAAGCGGAGATGGAAGTAAGTGAACTAAAAATGTTAAGATTTTCCCTGGGTGTGACTAGGGTAGACAAAATCCAAAATAAATATATTAGAGGGACCACATATGTGCGGCAATTTGGGGGAAAGGCACAAGAAGCAAGGCTGAGGTGCTTTGGGCATGTGAGGAGGAGGGATGAGGATTATGTGGGGAGGAGGATGCTGGATATGGAGGTACCCGGAAGGAGGAAGAGAGGGAGACCAAAGAGAAGGTACATGGATGCTATAAAGGAAGACATGGAAGCAGTAGGTGTGACTGAGGAATGCGCAGAAGACCGAGCGCGTTGGAGAAAGATGATCCGCTGTGGCGACCCCTAAATGGAAGAGGACGAAATAAAAGGAGATATATGTGTATATATATATATACATATATATATATATATATATATATATATATATATATATATATATATATATATATATATATATATATATATATACATATATATATATATATACATATATATATATATATATATATATATATATATATATATATATGAGACGTCAATCACGGAATCACAAATTCAAGTCCCAAATCAGGTTACCGAGGTTGAATTTGTGATTCTGTTGCTGCCGAGAGCCGTAAAATTTCGCTATCACTGCTCTGCAAATAGATAACTTCCATGACGTCTCATAAGGCGTCTGGTTAGACAATTCATTTAGCGGGTCGATTAGCCGATCGGTTTCACCACCGTGCCTGTCAATCTTTCGGCGCGGGTTCGAGTCCTGGTCAGGGAGGTAAAATTTGTATATCTATATTAAAATGCGTCACTGCATTCTACCATCTTTCTCACATATGTGTGTGTATATATGTGTGTGTGTGTGTACATATATATATATATATATATATATATATATATATATATATATATATATATATATATATATATATATATATATATATATATATATATATATATATATGTATATATGAATATATATATATATATATATATATATATATATATATATATATATGTGTGTGTGTGTGTGTGTGTGTATGTTCAGGTGGTGTGATATATATATTATATATGTTGTTATATATATATATATATATATATATATATATATGAGTGTGTGTATGTGTGTGTGTGTGTGTGTGTGTGTGTGTGTGTGTGTGTGTGTGTGTGTGTGTGCGTGTGTGTGTGTGTGCGCGCGCATGTGTGTGTTTATGTATATTTATTTATTTATTCATCTATCTATATATATTTGTGTATATTTTTTCCGTGACACATCCATCCCCCTTTCATAATATGAGAACACAAATGAAGAAACTGAAAGAAAATACATGAACAGAACAATAAAATCTTTACCATCTATTATGAACAACAAAGCGATATGAGTTTCACCGAATAGTAAGAATAAAAAAGCAAAAGAAAGAAAAAGGAACAAATTACCTAGATTGGAAAATAACGCGAAAAAAATTACGTAAAATTGTGTTTAAAAAAAAAAAATAATAAATTGTAATCTTATATTTCTTTTTATCCTTTTTTTTTTTTTTGTTACATCTTATGATTTTATGTATCCTTGTTCTTCATGCACTAGATAACTTAAAGTGTCCGAAAGTTATGCAGATGATATGCATGACAATTGAGCTAAATATGCAAATATTTAGAAAAATGTAGTTGTGAACTATTCTGAGGCGAGTAAACTTTAAAAAGTAAAGAAATAAAAGAAAGTTATAATCATTTTCCAGATTTAATTTTATTGTGCATTTAAGGAGAGCAAAGAGAAAGAGGGTGATTATACCACACTTACACACACACTGATACACATACAAACACATACACATACACAAGTAAATATACACACACAAAGAGACTCATAGACACAAACACTTACATACACATACATAGCCACACACCCATAGTAACACACACATAATCCCACACGTATAGTCACACACACACACGTACGCGCACACGCACGCGCACACGCACACGCACACGCACACACACGCACACGCAAAACACATACACACATTCTCACACACACACACACACACACATATA
>BOPN01010529.1:7500-17500 GCA_017312705.2 Penaeus japonicus
TGCCGTACTCTAATAACCCTTTTTTCCTAATATGTGAGCCTTATGTTGCAGGTGCGGGAACACTAAAGTTTATCCCCGACATAAACACTCCAGAAATTACCACAAAACCGCTATTTCCCACAAGATCTCTCCAGCAGCTGCGCTTCATCACGACCGCTGCTGGCAAGGGATCTCACATAACTCACTTCTTGTCTCCAGCAGATACGAAATATTGTCTGAGGTAAGTGGGATCATAGAGTCCCTCGCACTGATTGAGAGGTTCTGATCGCCTTACGTGCATCGCAACTTCTTTCAAAACTCTTCAGTCGTAATCTGATCCAGTTACTTCCAACCGATTGTCCTTTGTTTCCCATCTCGTCCGATCGTTGAGCTTTCCCTTCGAGTAAGGATAGACTCCTTTTATTCTCTTTATGAAGATATTCGATTGTTTGGGATGTTTCTATGATCGAAATAGAATCCTAGAATAGCAAAAGGAATAAAAATATACGATAAATGCGATGACAGAACGTTCGAACCAAGTCGAAGCCAGAGGCGCGGGCGGGACGAATACGCGGTCTCCTAGCAACGGAAAGGATCTGCCGGCGTAATGCGATTTAACATGTGGTGAGTGCAGATATGAGGGCCTCATCCTGTCCTATCACAAATTTGGCATTCCAGCCATTTACAAGGTTGAAATATATATATATTTTCGTAGTTTTCCCACAACTTTAGAGGGGCTGGTGCCTGCCGAAAACATATATCGAAGATTAGGGCGTTTTAGACTTAGTGTGTTTTTCTTCTTCTTCTCTCTACCTCTCTTTCTTTGGTTCTTTATGGTCTTTTAATCTTGTTTTAATATGAACGTTGAAATTTTGTCTTTGAAAAGATATTTATATAAACACATTAATGCAGGAGTATGGTTGAGAATAAAATAGCTGTGTGTATAGGAATCTATGTATCCATCTATTTATTTATTTACCAGTTATCCCTCAACATCTATCTAACTAATCGCTCTATTTGCCTTTCTGACTGTCTACCTATCTATCTATATCTTCATCTATATCCATCTATCCATATACATAGATAAGTAATTAGCGTCTTGCAAGTCAGTTAGAAATATTGCTGCCTAAAAGATAGCAACATAGGTAGAATATTAATTAGAATTGTGTCAATTGTCGCATTTTCTGGGCAGTTTGTGTTTAATTTTGTGTACGTGGGGGTGGGGTGGGGGGTATGGTTGTGTGTGTGTGTGTGTGTGTGTGTGTGTGTGTGTGTGTGTGTGTGTGTGTGTGTGTGTGTGTGTGTGTGTGTGTGTGTGTGTGTTTTATCCCAAAACACGGATCTTTCAGAGTTTCTACATGATATATTAACCTCAAAAAAAGTAAATACCTATAATTTCTCAATACATTTCTCTATACATCTCCTATATTGAATTCCTACAATGCGCATTATCACAAACCCGTATCTACCACTTTCTTTCTCTAATAGTTGATCTAAAAAATAAAATAAAAATAATTTATTCTTTTACATTGGCTATTAATACATGCCCTCGTAGTCCCTGTGGTATCGTCTAAATTTGTCGTCGACAATGAATAACAAGTTTAAATAGATACGTAGTCACATATTTTCATTTCATATATATATATATATATATATATATATATATATATATATATATATATATGAAATATACGTCTTAAAGAATATAGAAAAGAGAGAGACAAAGAGGAAGAGAGAGAGAGACGGAGAAAGAGAGAGCTAGAGAAAGAGAGAGAGAGAGAACGAAAGAGAGATAGAAAAAGAAAGAGAGAGAGAGAGAGAGTGAAGGAGAGAGAAAGAGAGAGAGTGAGGGAGAGTGAGAGAGAGATCGAAAGAAAGAGAAAACGATAGAGGGAGAGAGAGAGGAAGAGAAAGATAAAGAGAAGGAAAGCGAAAGTGAAAGAGAAACAGAAAGACATAGAGAAAAAGAAAAAAAAGAGAGAGAGAGAGAGAGAGAGAGATAAATTCCTTTCAGTGTATGCATAAAAAAAAAAGATTCTTCTAAAGGGTTTTTCAAAAATGAGGTTTCACATACACTCAGTAAACCTCCTTTGAACCGCCAGTACTCAGACAGTCTCGGAACATTTTAAAATCTCTTATGACCGTTATATAATTTTACAACTTCTTTATACATCGCAATAAGTACTAAGTAAGGCTGACTTGACGAAAGCCTTTGGGTTATTTCAGTTCATTATATATGTATATATATATATATATATATATATATATATATATATATATATATATATATATATATATATATATATATATATATATATATATATATATATATATATATATATATATGTGTGTGTGTGTGTGTGTGTGTGTTGTGTGTATGTGTGTATATGTCTGTGTGTGTGTGTTGTGTGTGTGTGTGTATACATATATATATATATATATATATATATATATATATATATATATATATATATATATATATGTGTGTGTGTGTGTGTGTATACATATATATATATATATATATATATATATATATATATATATATATATATATATATATATACATATGTGTATATATATGTATATATATATATATATATATATATATATATATATATATATATATATATATATATGTATGTATGTGTGTGTGTATATATACATATATATACATACATACATATTTATATATGTGTGTATGTGTGTGCGTGCGTGTGTGTGTGTGTGTGTGTGTGTGTGTGTGTGTGTGTGTGTGTGTGTGTGTGTGTGTGTGTGTGTGTGTGTGTGTGTGTGTGTGTGTGTGTGTGTGAGTGTGTCGAACCGCTAGCTTCGATTCTTGTATCCGAAACACTTACCCCCTTATATTACTGGCATGTGTTTCGGATCAAAGAGTCGAAACTGGCGCTTCGAACGTTGATGGTGTTGAGTGGGTAAATTTGGATGTGAAGGGGATATAGAGAATTTTAAAATGTGCATTATGACCTGTTTCTTTTTTATGAATTTTCAGTAGTATTTCAAGATTTTTTTTTCATCTCTTTTTTTCTACTTGTTTACTTGCAATACTTGATCAAGATATATTTTTTCTTATTTTCTTTTTTTTCTTTCTTTCTTTCTTTTTTTTCTCTCTTTTTTTACAAATAATAAAGTAACTCCTTAAATGAAATAAAACAAGCCATCTTCAAAACTATGAGCAATGACAAACATTTATTTTCGTATGATATAGCGTATTTGAAGTTTGCCGCAGAGGATATTTACCGCCAAAGATTCCCAGAAGAAAGACAGTAAAACCCGCGCATCTCCGAAATAACTTTTAGTTCGTGATTTCTGATGGAAGTACCCTGGCGCCAGGAGACTTGAGATCATCTTCTAGTTTTCGATGAAACAATAGGAGTAAAAGAAAATGAATTGCACAATGCGCACATGTATGCGAGTGCACATGTTCACATACATGTAAACGTAGGGTCTACTATGCATACTCGTACCCGTACACGCGCGATACACACACACACACACACACATACACACGCAAACACACACACAAACACACACACACACATACACACACACACACATACACACGCAAACACACACACAAACACACACACACACATACACACACATACACACACACAATTTCCTTCATGATGAAAAAAATATGAATAAAACTACAAAGGGAAACACCCACACATTAACCAACACATTCACCCACACTCACACTCATGCTCTCACCCACACTCACACTCATGCTCTCACCCACACTCACACTCATGCTCTCACCCACACTCACACTCATGCTCTCACTCACACTCACACTCATGCTCTCACTCACACCTACACTATGCCCTCAGCCACACTCCCACACTATGCTCTCACCCACACTCGCACTCATGCTCACCACACTCTCACACTTCATGCTTCACTACACTCACACTCATGCTTCTCAGCTACACTCACACTTAAGTGCTCTCAGCCACACTGAAGCACTTCATGCTTCCTCCTACCCACACTCACACTCATGCTCTCACTCACACTCACACTCATGCTCTCACCCACACTCACACTCATGCTCTCACCCACACTCACACTCATGCTCTCACCCACACTCACACTCATGCTCTCACTCACACTCACACTCATGCTCTCACTCACACTCACACTCATGCTCTCAGCCACACTCACACTCATGCTCTCACCCACACACCACCATGCTCTCACCCACACCCCACACCTACATGCTCTCACCCACACCCACACCTGCTGCTCACCCACACTCACACTCATGCTCACCCACACTCACACTCATGCTCACCCACACTCACACTCATGCTCTCACCCACACCTCACACTCATACTTTCACACCACACTCATGCTCTCACCCACACCCACACTCATGCTCTCACCCACACCCACACTCATGCTCTCACCCACACTCACACTCATGCTTCCTACCCACATTCATACTCTTCACCCACACCCATTCATGATCTCACCCACACTCACTCCACTCATGCTCTCACTCTCAACACTCACACTATACTCTCACTCACACTCACACCTCCATGCTCCTACCCACACTCTACACTCATGCTCTCACCCACACTCACACCATGTTTCACCCACACTCACACTCATGTTCTCACCCACACTCACACTCATGCTCTCACCCACACTCACACTCATGCTCTCACCCACACTCACACTCATGCTCTCACCCACACTCACACTATGTTTCCTGCCCATACCCACTACCATGCTCTCACCCACACACACTCATGCTCTCACTCCACACTCACACTCATGCTCTCAGCCACACTCACACTCATGCTCTCACCCACACTCACACTCATGCTCTTACCCACACCCACACTCATGCTATCACCCACACCCACACACATGCTCTCACCCACACTCATGCTCTCACCCACATACACTCATACTCTCACCCACACTCATGCTCTCACCCACACTCACACACATGCTCTCACCCACACTCATGCTCTAACCCACACTCCCACTCATGCTCTCACCCAAACCCACACTCACACTCATGCTCTCACCCACACTCAAACTCATGCTCTCACTCCACACCCACACTCATGCTCACCCACACTCACACTCATGCTCTCACCCACACCCACACTCGTGCTCTCACCTGACACCCACACTCATGCTCTCACCCACACCCACACTCACACCCTTGCGTTTCCTACCCACACCTATACTCTCACCCACACCCACATTCATGATCTCTACTCCACTCACCCGCACTCATGCTTCCCACCCACACTCACACTCATGCTCTCACCCACACTCACACTTCCATGTTTCCTACCCACACTCACACTCATGCTCTCACCCACACTATGCTCACCCACACCCACACTCATGCTCTCACCACACTCACACTCATACTCACCCACACCACACTCATGATCTCACCCACACTCATGCTCTCACTCACACTCATGCTCTCAGCCACACTCACACTCATGCTCTCAGCCACACTCACACTCATGCTCTCACCCACACTCACACTCATGCTCTCACCCACACTCACACTCATGCTCTCACCCACACCCACACTCACACTCATGCTCTCACCCACACTCATACTCTCACCCACACCCACATTCATGATCTCACCCACACTCACCCGCACTCATGCTCTCACCCACACTCACACTCATGCTCTCACCCACACTCACACTCATGCTCTCACCCACACTCACACTCATGCTCTCACCCACACTCATGCTCTCACCCACACCCACACTCATGCTCTCACCCACACTCACACTCATACTCTCACCCACACCCACACTCATGATCTCACCCACACTCATGCTCTCACTCACACTCATGCTCTCAGCCACACTCACACTCATGCTCTCAGCCACACTCACACTCATGCTCTCACCCACACTCACACTCATGCTCTCACCCACACTCACACTCATGCTCTCACCCACACTCACACTCATGCTCTCACCCACACTCACACTCATGCTCTCACCCACACTCACACTCATGCTCTCACCCACACTCACACTCATGCTCTCACCCACACCCACACTCATGCTCTCACCCACACTCATGCTCTCACCCACACCCACACACATGCTCTCACCCACACTCATGCTCTCACCCACACACACTCATACTCTCACCCACACTCACACTCATGCTCTCACCCACACTCACACTCATGCTCTCACCCACACCCACACACATGCTCTCACCCACACTCATGCTCTAACCCACAATCCCACTCATGCTCTCACCCAAACCCACACTCACACTCATGCTCTCACCCACACTCACACTCATGCTCTCACCCACACCCACACTCATGCTCTCACCCACACTCACACTCATGCTCTCACCCACACCCACACTCATGCTCTCACCCACACCCACACTCATGCTCTCACCCACACCCACACTCACACTCATGCTCTCACCCACACTCATACTCTCACCCACACCCACATTCATGATCTCACCCACACTCACCCGCACTCATGCTCTCACCCACACTCACACTCATGCTCTCACCCACACTCACACTCATGCTCTCACCCACACTCATGCTCTCACCCACACTCACACTCATGCTCTCACCACACCTCCACACTCATACTCACCCACACCCACACCATGATCTCACCACTCATGCTCTCACTCACACCTATGCTCAGCCACCACACTCATGCCTCTCAGCCACACTCTCACACTCATGCTTCCTACCCACACTCACACTCATGCTCTCGCTCCACACTCAACACCATGCTCTCACCCACACTCACACTCATGCTCTCACCCACACTCACACTTCATGCTCACCCACCCACACTCATGCTCTCACCCACACCATGCTCTCACCCACACCCACACACACATGCTCTCACCCACACTCATGCTCTCACCCACACACACTCATACTCTCACCCACACTCACACTCATGCTCTCACCCACACTCACACTCATGCTCTCACCCACACCCACACACATGCTCTCACCCACACTCATGCTCTAACCCACAATCCCACTCATGCTCTCACCCAAACTCCAATAATTACCATGCTCTCACCCACACCCACACTCATGCTCTCACCCACACCCACACTCATGCTCTCACCCACACTCACACTCATGCTCTCACCCACACCCACACTCATGCTCTCACCCACACCCACACTCATGCTCTCACCCACACTCACACTCATGCTCTCACCCACACTCACACTCATGCTCTCACCCACACCCACACCTGCTCTCACCACACCCACACTCATGCTCTCTCACCCACTCTCACATTCATGTTTCCTCACCCACACCCAGACTATGCTCTCACCACACCCACACTCATGCTTCTCACCAATACTCACACTCATGCTCTCACCCACACCCACACTCATGATCTCACCACACCCACCTGATGCTCCTCACCCACACTCACTCTTGCTCACCCACACTCACACTCATGCTCTCCTCACCCACACCACACTCTTGCTCTCACCCACACTCACACTCATGTCCTCACCACACTCACACTCATGCTCTCACTACACTATACTCACTCACACTCACATATATATATTTATATTTACATATATATATATATATATATATATATATATATATATATATTAATAGCCCACCGATATGTAGACACGTCCTAGTTCCATACGAACTCCTGCCCCCTTGCCCCCTGGGATCAAAGGGGGGCTTTGAGGAGGCAGTCCTTACCAGTCCGTCCCATCCCCACCGAGTCCCATCGGCAGCGAAGTAAATATGTGTTGATGCAGGGGGGGGGGGGGGGGGGTTAATATCCTCCCTGAATGGCAAGTTAGGGGGACTATGGGTCCTACTGGGAGGGTGACCAGCGGGCCGCGGTCGGGGCGCGGGAGGCACCTGCCTCGTCCGCGACTCGGTGGCCGCCAGCCCAGCGTGAGGCAAAACCCTCAGAAGCACCATATGCAGATGCCAGGTCCTGCAGCCCACTATCCAGGCCACACTGGGGATGGTGGCAGAAGTGGCAACCACCCCGAGGACAGCCCAAGGTGTAACCTCTGACAGCCCAAGGCCTGGGCGGGGGCATGGAACATCCGTTCTTTTCGTCACGTTAAACTACTGCCGCTCCTAGGGAATTGAAGCAGCTGGTTAGGCCGCAACGACGGTTACCATCTTCAGAAGGTAGCTATATCAATTTCCAGTAGCTGCAGCATTCAGAAGTAGAGGTGATTAAAGTTGATGAGTGTATAATTGTATTCATACTGAAGCAATCATTTGTATCTTTTAGTTGTGTACGCTCCTACCTGTATGCCAACTCACTTCTGTGGCTGATAGCTGTCCTCGGCGAGATATCCGGGTTGTTCTGAGTGATTTCAATGCGTCATTCGGATGTAATCGAACCATTTATGAGATGTCTATCGGCTCCAGAAGTCCCCTAAGGATCTAAATCTACAAGATTAGAGAAGTGTAGAGTTCTGTGGAACTGGTCATAGACTGATTATGGCAACACTGCTGGTCCACTTCAAAGTCCCGTGTCCGTCCAGATTGAAAGAGAAAGAGCGCGTTTGGAGAAATATGCCGCGGCTATTACTATTCATTTCACCGCGCTTGACTAACTGATAGACTCGGCATCTTTGCGGGACACTTGATGCAGCTCAAGAGTCGATTTGTGTCCGCCCGAGAATTTGGCTGAATTATATCTCTAACGGGGAGGCACTTGAGGCCGTAGAGGAGTGTTCACGTCTCGGCTGGCTGATGATCAGTGTTTGCATCGATCTCTGGAGTGCAGACCCTGGACAAAGTTAACGAGGGACAAGGAAATAAGTATATCAGGAATCTTGCTGAGGAGGCCAAAGGCCATTACCTAATGAATTAACTCGAAGCTTTCCCCACAGACATCTAGAGTTCGATCGGTGGATAAATAGATGATCTCAGATCCTGTTGGTGTTTGTGAGCGTTGGGCAGTTGTTCCAGGTTGAGCCACTGACGGTTGGCTTGGTCGTGGCTGATGTCGTGATCCCAGCTTTTGGCTCCCCTATTAGTGAGGACCCCCCTTCCCCGACAGATTTTAGGGCGGCGGCGATCTCCCAACTGACGGGTGGAAAGGCTGCGGGTTTCAGCGGAATCCATACTGAACTGCTGAAATCTGGTGGTGATCCTTTGATAGTCCAGTGCCATTCCCACAGATTGAGGCATTACATTGACCACCATACCAGGCAAGGTGCTTGCACGCATCCCTCTGAGACATATCAGACGTATCATATGCATGTGTGTGTGTGTGTGTGTGTGTGTGTGTGTGTGTGTGTATGTGTGTGTGTGTGTGTGTGTGTGTGTGTATATATGTGTGTGTGTGTGTGTGTGTGTGTGTGTGTGTGTGTGTGTGTGTGTGTGTGTGTGTGTGTGAGTGTGTCGAACCGCTAGCTTCGATTCTTGTATCCGAAACACTTACCCCCTTATATTACTGGCATGTGTTTCGGATCAGAGTCGAAACTGGCGCTTCGAACGTTGATGGCGTTGAGTGGGTAAATTTGGATGTGAAGGGGATATGGAGAATTTTAAAATGTGCATTATGACCTGTTTCTTTTTTATGAATTTTCAGTAGTATTTCGAGATTTCTTTTAATCTCTTTTTTTCTACTTGTTTGCAATACTTGATCAAGATATATTTTTTCTTATTTTCTTTTTTTTCTTTCTTTTTTCTCTTTTTTTTCTCTTTTTTATTGCAAATAATAAAGTAACTCCTTAAATGAAATAAAACAAGCTATCTTTTAACCATGAAAATGTATACGACAAACATTTATTTTCGTAGCGAGATATAGCGTATTTGAAGTTTTTTGCCGCAGAGGATATTTACCGCCAAAGATTCCCAGAAGAAAGACAGTAAAACCCGCGCATCTCCGAAATAACTTTTAGTTCGTGATTTCTGATGGAAGTACCCAGGCGCCAGGAGACTTGAGATCATCTTCTAGTTTTCGATGAAACAATAGGAGTAAAAGAAAAATGAAT
>BOPN01010530.1:5000-7500 GCA_017312705.2 Penaeus japonicus
TGATGCACAAGGTCTGGATCACCTTTATCTTCTGATTCTCCGAGCACTTCCTATGTCGCCAGTATCTCAGAGGTGGAGGTCGGCATTACTGCTGTGACATCGCTCTTTGAAGAAAGTGCTTGGTATAGACCGTGGACTGGCTTTCTTTCCTGCTGGTGCTGAGAGAGAGTGGTGCCATCTATGTATGGGGTATGAAACTAGAATTGTTTTGGTGAATATTACAGCAACTATAGCAATTATAATTACAATTGATATCATCATTCTCTAAATAGAGTCCTTACTCATAGTGTAATAAAGGAACAGCGATCCATTCTCCCCTTTCGTCAAATATGTCATGACGACTTTTACCAGCGCCGTCATGCCACCCATCAGCCATAAACTCATTTAGCATGCATCCCATGTCCACAATACGTTAAAATCGTCTGAACTATATTAAGAAAAATGTTTGATATATTTAAGGCTTTTTATAGCAATATGAAACAAAGCATATTTTACCTTCTATTCTGATGTCAAGTTCTAAATACCATCGTTCCGCAACAAAAGGTAGAAGACAAAGAAAGGGTCAAATTGAAGCCATAACAAAGAGGCACTAAATGGCGGATAAGCGAAGTACCAGATGGTATGTTGGCTGTATCAAGAAAGGAGTTTTGACTATTCTTAAAGTATTGGAGCCTCCTATTAACTAAGTAATGATCTGAATTGTCTTGTGTGGAATAAAAAAAATATTTCAGATATGGTATTCTTGCATTTTTGCAGCATTATGAAACAAAATAAAGTTGTTGTTTTTTTACATTAGCTACTTTATATTATAGAAGCAGTTGTTTGTAACAGAAGTTTTACTATATGTTTATCGGGAAAAAATCAAAACATTCTCGCTTTTTAAACTAGTATTTTACTACAGTGCCCATTTACAATAACTGTCTCTCTAAAGATAGAAAGATTTTCTTTCGTTTTCCCCTTGAAATGTGTCATGTCCCTACATTAATCTTCAATATTGTTTTCTGGTATAAAAGAGGATAGCGATGGAAACATTTAGAATGATTAAAAGTAAATATGTGGCACTTGTCAAGAAAAAATATGATGATCATAGTGCATGTAAAAAGTTATCCAAAAACTGATATGGAGAAACACAAGACAGCTTTTGCGAGTACTGCAGCTGTTATTAAGAAGTTTCAATTTGGATATAGTCATTAAAATGATAAAACTGTTCTTAGGGTTCTCGCATGCAAGATGTGATTTAAACCTATTGCTTAAGCCATGAATACTGATATCAGTTTGTAAGAGATTAGATCTTCCAACAAGACCGAAAGGCATCGTCTGATGTTGAGACTATAGACACTGGAACGGCAAATACAGTTTTAACAAACACTTGTCTGTCACCTACACTCCCGCTCTTTTAACTCTTATGAAAATGTTCTATAATGGATTCAAGGCCGCAATATATTTGCGATAATGTTTACCGGATAGATAAGTTCTTTTTGGAAATGTTCGAAATATCCTCAGAAACATTAATTGCTTTCATGTTTATATATATAAAAGGCAAAAAAGAACTTCAAACGGACTTTGTTTGCCTGGAATAACCGTGTCTGACTAGCAAGACTTTAGATCTTACCACATGTAGCTACGGTTTTCAAACCCAGACAACACATAAGGTCCCCCCTCCTCCCCTCTTTTCTATCTCTTCTGATCTCTCTAATTTAGGGTTCTTAAGGTTACTCGTCACTGCGCCATCCAAATATAAATCAGGGCAACAAAAAATGATTATATACTGTTAGATGTATGTGTGCAAGGGTAAACCCTGCTTACCCTGGACACACGTCAGATGTAGGAATAATCTTTATTATTTAAACTTATCTGCTACATCACATTTTTATGTCAAAACTCGATCTGTATAAAAAAAAATAAAAAATAAAAAAAATCCTGTTCCGGGTCCGGTCCGGCCGTTGGAGATTAAACATTTTGCCAAATTGAGCTTGTTTCTGTTGCTTTGATAAGTATATAACTCATGGAGGCGAAAATGAATAAACGTGAAAAAAATAATAGTGGCAAATGCAACTAAACCAAATTATTCGCGATGAAAAGTTTAAAAAGGCTACACCTTTTGTGCCGTTTAGGGTAAGAACTTTCAGATTAGGAGGATTATGTTTCGCCACTGGAGCGCTTCCGCGTGAACATAGACCATGATATTTACGGTGATAAAGTGAGATAATTATTGTTAATAGTAATAGTAAAATCACCAAACCTCCTTAGGTTAATTCCCGTACACCTAATTAAGAATTACAGGTTACTCTAATAATGTGTGTAATGGAGTATAAATTACGCGCTCGTATCTTGAATGCGTGTAATAATTTCAATCTCTTAGGTAGAAGTAGCTTGTTTCGGCTGTTATATTATAAAAAAAAAGAAAAAAAAAACTTCATCATGGACATATGCCAACAAAAAATATGAATAATAGAAAATATACACAATCTTTATATGTATACGAACAATAATAACATCA
>BOPN01010530.1:15000-22423 GCA_017312705.2 Penaeus japonicus
AAGCAACTCAGTTTGGTTAGTGCAATGCTTGCTTGGTCTGTTCGGTCTTGTGCGTGTGTCACTATGGCATATATGTATAAAGTGTTGGCCTAACTTGTTTCTTGCTTGAGCTTTAAATGTAATGAAGGGGGTGGGGGGGGTAAATCTATGCTGAAAATGCTGCAAATTAAACAACAAAAGGAAATAAAGGAAAACCAACGATACCCAATTTGTGTATATCCCTGTATTTCTCTACATTGTTTTGTTCACAGTGTTTTTGAATTTGGATTGGTGTGATATGATCTGTGTAATGTCGTCTGCGTGTGTAATGAATTTCCTGAATAGTGTAAATGTTTGGCAGATTAGCAGTAGTACAGGATTCAGGGAAATGCGATAACACTCCCTTGTGGCGTTGTTGTGGATCACTTTAACCACCCCAGGAAGATTTCCTTTGACCCCCCCCCCTTTTACAATGCTCTCGATATCATTAGAGGCTCCTATCGATTTTTCCACGATTCTCTACGCAAACATGGAACCAAGGAGGAGCCGACTTATCTTGCGTAAGGCGAGGATGCTTTACATTTTTATTACGTTTCTCGCCAAGTTCTTCTGATCTCTTTCTCATTTCCTCTCTGCTATACAGAAATGAATTATATGAGATTTACATTTTCATCCAGCCCACTCAGGGACAGGGAGCTCTGTACCAGCCTTTACACCATATGCCTCAATACAATAACAAGATGTAAATTTATTTTTTCTCAGCCCAAAAGCAGTTTATCAATCAGAATACACGTTTTTTCGAGAGCTATTGCACGCCCTACTGTAAATCAAAATTTATTCAATCAAAATTGTAGGAATGGACCGAGATATTATGGGTTTGAATGGAAAGGTTTACATATATAGCCTTTATTTTTATTATTATTATTATTTTTTTTAGGCCATAATCATACTTTGTTTCTCTGTTCTCTCTCTATATAATTATATACAAATGTATTCAATATATCTTCTTAAAATATATAATGACATAGTTGCATAATGAGTCACTGGTAAACAGAGCAAGAATGAACGATTATGATTGCAGGCTTTCATGAAGGTCGTGAATGGCCAGAGATTAAACGATAATGAAAACCACCCAACGGGAACGCCAAACGCCCCTTCTAGCCGCTCGAAAAGTCCCAGCGCAGTGAGGGTTTCACATCTAACAAAAGACGGCTTAAGTGTAAGAAGAGCATATGTAAGGAATGGAGAAATTAGTGTTATGAACAGGTGCAACTTCGTGCGTAAGACAACACATCTGAAACGACAAAGCGCTAGTAAGGTTTTCTTAGTCAAGGTAGCTGTATTAATATTATGAAAACGTATCAGGCAATCTAATGTAACACCGGGCGTGGTGCAAGAGCGTAATTTGAAAAGGTGATTGTAGTCTGTCTAATGAGGTTAAGTATATGGGGAATTAGGTAGATTTATGTCGAGGGTTTTAAAAGAGGACTTTATTTATTTATTTTTTTTTTAAGTAAATTTGGATAAGCCATTTGTGTTCCCATCTCAAGGCGAATTTTATCTCGTCAAAAATTGGCGGACAATAGTATTCAACGAATCATAATTTGCAAGGTATGTACAATCGTCGGTGTAAAGACGCATCAGTGAATCAGAATATGTAAAAGAAAATGTATTGTGTGGACCTGCTTATGCTACACTAAATACACCTTTGTGCATGTTAACAGTGGCCGAAAATTTGCCATTGAACTTGCGTTTAACTTACGCTCATGCATGAAGCTGCAATCAACCTCTTGGTCTAGCATGTCAAGGGATCCCTCCATATCATTGGTTAGGAGAACCGTCTTTAACCAAATTGTTTTGAAGAAAGCTTGTCATGATCGTCAAAATACCGCCTTGGTCTCTAGTAAACTAGTAATACTTTTAGTGTTTAGCTTAGGGATAAGGGCCACTTAATCATTTATGAAATGTAGGGGATAGCATCCAGGGGCAAAGAATGCATTTTAAAAGTAGGTCATAACGCATAAAACTTCGTCAGAAAGATGAAGTAATCCATCATGTCGGATCTGAGAGAAGCCTGGAACTTTTTCATGAGACATTAATACTGGCTTATCTCCTCCGGTAAGTTGGGACCACTCGACCTTGGGTGTATCGTCCAGGTTATCCAGGTGGATCATCCGTTCTGGTTCTACTCTGTACAAGTTGCCAAAACTATCTATGACATGGTTTCTGAGGATAGCGAGGTGACACTGAACCCTGTGTAAGCTAGTCAAATTTTGAAGTAAGCGATTCCTGTAACAAGTTGGAAGGCACTTGGTGCTCTTGGAAGGGTGGAAAAACTTTCGGATTTTGTGTAAAAGACATATGAACGCTCAAAACCGATATTCGGACCGGGTTGTCAGTATATGGTAGGTATATGGTAGGCGAGGCCCGTCCTGTTCTCGCAAACGAAGTCCCTTATCACTCGGTGTATATGACCGTTCGGGGCTTATGTGCGGATGTCTATTTGTATTCCATTTGTTTGTTTTTCTCCGTGTGCGTTTGTATTTGTATTCTGTATGCGCAGTGTGTGGCGTTAATGAGTCCGGCAAAGAAAATCGACATTGTAAAAACTGAATCGTTTATAAGTCGGAAACCGGGAAATTACCCTGCTGGGTAAATTTTCTTTATAGCCATGAAATCTGGGTTGAGGGATGGCATTGAAATGAATTCGAAATGAAGGGTGGATTTTATGAGGATGCAGGCCCTACATATCGACTGTTTCGTGACATGTAGCCTCAAAAGTATTGGAATTAGTTATTGAGGTATTTGAAAACACAACGTCAAAACATTCCCGACTCAATAACATTTTAAAGATATGACGGATCTTACTAGCTTACTTTCGCTTGCACGACCGTTAGCATCCCCAAGAGGATTAGTCAGGGTCACATGGTTTCATCGTGAATAATTTTTGATTCTCCCGGTAACGATGGGGGCGAGGAAGAGCGCCTGAAGGAATTCCTGAGAATGGAGATACGGAATTTTCGGAAATTAGCGGACCAATGTTTGATGCTTTCTCGCCCCCCAAGTGTTCTCCTATCACGGACAACAGATGCTGTTCTCTCAAAGGAAACAGGCAACGAGACAGCCTCAAGGACGCCTTCGGGGTCGAGGTTGATCTCGAGGCTATTGTTGCCCTTAGAATCCGCGATGGCGTTATCGTGATTTCGGGGAGCACGGATTCTGGAAGCAACTTGTTATTTTGTTTATCTTAAAATGTATGTTAATTGGTAATGTGTGTTTCCGTTTATGTTACAAAGTGTTAAATGCACCTTACTCTTGAACGACTTTTTATGTTGTGTTGTGGATATGGTAATAGTAATTGTGCTTACAGAGATAGAGGACAGGATATGCGTTGGTCGGCTTTTTAACACCGGTATATTTATTTATGTGTGATTCTCGGGTATGCAAAAGTTTTCGTCTGAAGATTCCATCAGGGATTACAATATAAGGAAACCGATATTCTTCATCATGACTGGGACGATAATTGTCAGTCTTTTTCCGTTGCATTTGCCAGTTATCAGAACTGTGTGTAGTATAGTTCGTAGGTTTTGGTTGAGTGAAAATATTTGTTAGGGAGGAGTAAGGTGGTACCTGAGGGAACGGTGTTAAATTTGAGGGTTATTGATGTGGTTCTGATGGGTCTAACTGTAGATTTGCACGCTGTGTTTTGGTTTTGTACAAGTACCGGTGACAGCGACGCACAGCCCACCGCAATTGCAGTATTTGATTTCTTGCTGCAGGCGGCAAAAATAAATTACCAGTTTCACTAAAGCGGCTGCAGTGTAGATCATGTGTACAGATGTGATGTAAGTGTGCATACCTGTAACATTTGAGACACTAGTCCAACATTGTATGGTGGGAGGTATGTGTTGATTATCACGACCCCACGAGTATGAAGCTTCTGTGCCTCTGTGGGTGCTCAGCTGTAGCGTTCTGCCAAACACTGTAAGTACGGCTCCTTGTTTGGCAGAGAACTGACCTCCAGGAGATCTTAATGGTTTACGAAGGTCTGTGGTCAGAGCAGTTAACTCAGTGGTTGTTGGAAATACACGTTAGCGTCAACGCTGCCACTACCCCTTTAATTATGGTTCGGGAACCAGGTAAGATGGAACAAGAATAATTATAGAAAACTATGTGGAAAGGAAATGATAGACTATATGTGGTGTTTATGAAGAAAGGAGAATTGTGTCGTGATATAAGCTTGTTATATAACAAATTGAGCGGAGGAGGACAGTGCGCGGGGCTTGCACCCACATGTAAAGTGTTTTACCCTTGGCTTATCGCTAATGATTAGGGATAACAACAAAGTGAAGAGTCTTTTTGACCCTTGAACTTTGGGATGAGATAGAGATAGAAATAGATGTAGTCTATAGATATTAGGCTCCCCTAAAAATGAACAATAAAAAATTACGAAGCTAAAAATGAACTTTAAATCATCAAACCATAAACAGTGAAAACAAAGTTGTAAAATCTAGAGACAACAAAGTGAAAAAAAATCAAACTATACAATTTAAATAAACTAAAAAAAATCATTTGAAAATTGAAAAAGTAAAAATAGCCATGTGAAAAACGTAGTGTTGATGCTCTAAACTCGACAATATTAATTTAGTTTAGTACTTTATGTATCACCCTGGTTAACTGCACAGCCATGGGTAAGCTTTGATACATTAATAACAGTAAAATAGGCAAGTGAAAAATGTAGATTTTAACACTCCACTCGGCAAAAAAGTATTACTGTAAAAATGGCTGAGTGAAAACCGTAGATTTTAACACGGAAGGATGGGGGAGGGGGGCAAATAAGAATGAACGAGTGAGAGAAGAAACGTCAACAAGACTAAATTCTTAAAAGTTTCCAAATTAAAAGAGAAAAAGAAATGCAACGATAAAACTGAAAGCGAGTTGACAAAGCGAAACAAACTCTTAGAATTTAAAAGGAGTTCTAAACTCAAAGCAAGTGGCAAAGTGAGAATGAACAAGTATAACAGAGATAAAAAGAACACAAGACACATCGAAACACAAATGAGAACAGGTCAAATTCGTATAAATGATTACTATACAAGCTCTGAAATAAAGTATAACTATAGGGCACACAGGAGACTATAAGGAAAGCACAACATTTATGAATACCATGTTTAGCATCTATACAATGGACTGAACAAAAATTCAGTGTCTCACAACCAATACTAACCAAGGATAATTCTCTGTTTATCGAAGCTAGATTCAGGTAAATCAAGGTGAGTCCAAGGGAATATCACTATACCAAAGAGCCAGACTCCAAGCCATCACCATAAGGTCCTCAAAAGGAGGAACTTGAGCTGAGCCTAGGTCAGACAGAGAGGCTCAGATAGGTAATTCGACCCCAGACCGAACTTGACCTGGGTTTTTATGCTCGTTATGGGCAAGGAGGAGGATAACCATGGGGGGTTATCTTTCTTGTGGATAATCTTTGTACTTGAAGTGTGTAGTCGTCACACTTGGATGTGTGGATGAACTTTGTTAAGCAATGTTATATTTTCTTCCTATACGTAAAACAACATGATGAAAGACAAACTAGACTTTGAAGAAATAACACATTCCCGTAACAGGAAAGAAATTAACACACGAGTAAATAAACCACTGAAAATTTTAAAAGAAATGATAACTGGGAAGTAATTACGAGGGGAGTTTAAAAACAAATATTTATGAAAAAATAAGCTATAAGTTTTCCAACATTTGGCCACCACCATGTGATCCAGTACATGATGCAGATTGTATAGTTGCATGGCCTTAGCTTCTGCAGTTTCGTCAAAGCTCCGCCGAGGGAAATCGCCTACCCGTTCTTCGGTTAATTAAAGACTGTCATGCAGGAACCCCCAGGAGTGTTTCATGAGTATATATATACAAGTAGAGTGTTCCCTCTATAGGTATACGAAAAAGAGGGATTTAGAATCTTGAAACAGACGAGGGTTATGCTGCCCATGACACAGCAACGAATCTTAACGATTCGTTGTACGGTAAGCATCCACCACAGTGACCTTGTCTTAGCCGAAACCGCCTGGATGCCTTCGCACGTTTGAGACAGGAGCTTCCTGCCGATCTCGTTCGCCACGACCGTGCATCCAGCCTTATTCCCGGGGAGGGGAGAGGTTTAGAATCATGTTCTGCGAGTATGCGCTGGCCAAATGGCGAGAGGAATAAGGTAATTTGTTATTGCTTAGCAACAACAGCTCCATGAAGTTTGAAGCAATGACTTACAAGAACTGTGAAAAAGAAGATTTTCTGGAGAGCCACCTCACAGGAGAATGGCTCCTCAGAATATGAATATTTCATTGGGTGTCCCATGATAACATTGCTTACGGGTGAAGATGAAGGGTTGAGGGAAGGAGCACATTGCACAAATATCAGTGCTTTTGTGTTAAGACCGGACGTGATAAGCCCTTCAGACTGAGAGTGAGCCCTTATGAGCACGGCCTGACACCGCGCAGTAAAACCGCTTTGTTGCAACAAAGCTTCGTGTGGAGATTGTAAGCTCTCTGAGCTCGCAATTAGAGAGCTAGTCAGATTCACATGATAACACAAGGGCTATCACGGAAGGACCACAAAAACGTTGGATATGAAAGGTCCAAAGATCCCTTTGTTCAACTGCAATATATGTCTACCTACTTACGTTTACTTATTACCATTACGTTTACCCAAAGGTCTGTAAGGAATTGAAACCCCGGTGTTTGTTCTTTGGAATCGACTGAGAAGCAGACACAGTACTCAAATTTTTAATTACAATTAATATAGGTACTCTGGGTACGGTACAAAAGACATTATAAGTCATGATGTGGATAATCTGACTTATTGTTATAATACACGTTCATTGTCACACCTGCGGGGCAGGTACACACTACGCCTTCAAATAAGTTAAATATTGCATTAAATTACCAACAACATGATAAACAAAAGTTGCAGGACATGTGTTAGTTGATAAAATTATGACGGGTTAAATATAAATAGAAGCCAGTTAAAAAGAGCGAGGATACCTGCCCCTCCTCTCCCATTTATTACGAGAGCACCGAAGGATGAAATGCCGTTTTCGGGTGAGTCTTTCCTACATGGTTCATGTCGCTGATGTTTTACCTTTCGCAGAATTGGGAAGATGGCCATCGAACACTGATATAAACAGATTCCCTCGATTCTATTTCTATTTCATGTCGGTTTCTTGGTCATATACAAATTTCTTTAAAATGTAATTAAGGTGTACTCTGTAGTAAAAGCATAAGAGGAATGATATATATATATATATATATATATATATATATATATATATATAAACATACATATATTTATATATATATATATATATATATATAAATATATATATATATATATATGTATATATATATATATAAACGAATATATCTGTATGTGCATATATATA
>BOPN01010531.1:7500-12500 GCA_017312705.2 Penaeus japonicus
TATTTTGATGGTCGCTGTACCATCTCTATATATATCCTCTAATAATCTGCAGTATATTTCCTCTACTTCTTGTTTACGAATTGCATCCAGTACTGCAGATATCTGTACTGAGTCGAATGCCTTTTCGTAATCTACGAATGCCATACACAAGGGCTTCCTATATTCTATTTTCTCCCTTATTTGAGCTAATGTGTGAATATGGTCTGTAGTTGAGAATCTACTGCGGAAACCTGCCTGTTCCCTGGGTTGTTTTGAATCTAATGTATCGGTGATAGGGCTATGATGATTTTTGTGAACAATTTATAGATTACTGTGAAAGGAGGCTTATAGGTCGGTAATTCTTTAAGTCTTTTGTGTCTCCCTTTTTGTGTATTAAAATTATTATTGCGTTTTTCCAGGCCTTCGGAATTTTACCGACGTCTGACATCTGTTATAAAGACTGGCCAGCTTTACTGCCGCAATCTCTCCTGCTTCTTGAATAAGATCTACACTAATGCCGTCTTCTCCTGGTGTTTTTCCTCTTTTCATGCTTTTTAGTGCCCTATTTACTTCTTTTACCGTGATGTTTGGAATATCTCCAATTGTTGTGTTTGTCTCCATATGTGGTTGGTCGTTTGAGTGGTATAGGTTGCAATAGAAGTCTTCTATTACTTTGATAATTTCATTTTTATTGTATGTCGCCTCTCCGTTGGGTTTCTTTACTGCATACATTTGGTTTTTCCCTATTCCGAGCCTCCTCTTTGTTGCCTTAAGGCTGGTGCTGGCAAGCAGAGCTTCGTTTATTTTTCGTATGTTAAATTTGCATACATCCTATTTCTTCTTCTTGTTTATCGTCTTAGTCAGCTCTGTTGATTCTATCTTGTCTCTGATTGATGTTATTTTCATTTCTACGCTACTGCTAAGCTCTTTCGTCTCTACCGAAAAGCTTGTCGAACTTTTCTTTTTCGTCTTTTACCCCCTATTTCAAGTGCAGCTTCCGTTAATATCTCACTGAATTGGTCGTTCATTTGGTCTATGTCAAGATCTTCTTCGAGAGCTGAGTATTTGTTTCGGATGTTGATACTGAATCTCGTCGCCCTATTCTTAATGTTGGTTAGATTAACGAGAGGCTTCTGTATGAGCTTGTTTCGTTCCCTTCTTAGCTGTAACTTAACTCGACTTCTGACGAGTCTATGGTCGCAACTGACATTTGCTTTATTGATAACGTTTACGTCTTGTACAATGTCACACCTATTGGTGATTATGAACTAAATTTCGTTTTTAATGCCGGATGGTGATTTCCATGTCCATTTCCTCCCGGGTGTCTTTTCGAAGAATGTATTCATAATTTTAAGGGATCGAGCTTCGCTGAATTCTATTAGCCTTTGCCCTCTCTCATTTCTGGTGCCTATTCCATGTTTACCAACCGATATTTCTCCATCTTCCCTTATTCCTATCTTGGCATTAAAATCCCTCATAATCATGGTAAAATGGGTTTTTACTCTATCGGTAGCTGCTTGCACATCATAGAATCTCTCTATCTCCTCATCACTATGACTGCTGGTAGGAGCGTACACTTGGATAATTTTTAGGCTACATCTGTTTAGTTTCCGTATTAGAGAAACCACTCTTTTGCTCACACTGTAGAATTCCCTAACATTCTTTTCAAGTTGCTTGTGAACTGAGAAACCTACTCCTGATTCTTGTTTGCTATCCAAGGGTTTACTTCGCCAGTATAGTAAGTGCCCATCATTTAGTAATTTCTGCTCTTCGCCTAGTCTCCTAACTTCAGAAAGTCCTACAATATCCCATTGAATAAATGAAAGTTCCTCAAGCAGTGTCAGAAGATCAGATTCTGTTCTCAGGGTGCTTACATTGTATGTGCAAAATTTCATCTTTAGGCGGCCTGGGTCTAACCGGATATTCTTAGCACCCTCTGCTAGGGAGCCGATCTGACCGCCGCCGTGACCAGGGGCTCCTTCGCTTCCGGGGAATGAGGGCCATTGTCTTGACTGGGAAATCATATTTAAGAGGTGTGTGGCCTGTTACCCCGACCTGGCAGCCTTGTGCACCGTGGGGGGAGTAATTTTAGTCTGGAGGTACCATTAATCTCCAATAACACGTTTAGAGTTAGTCTCACATGTTATTAGGAGATCTTAGTATCCAACGATCTATCTCACGACCTTCTGGTCTACTCATGTGAGAATGGGCATTTGTTTATATATACGTGCAGGGTCTACGCAAAAATGCATGTTTGCATGTTTATGCGTGTTCCCGTGCCCGCACTTATATTCGTAACTATATATAAAGATATATAGAATGTACAGCATAGACGCCTATATATACAAATAAGCAATTATGCACATACTCCAAGTGTTTGTATACGCCCGTATACATGCATACAGCACCCATACACATCAGCGTCCATGCGTGCACGCACACACACGTGAATTATAATATGCCCATGCATTATAATTTGTTTAAGTATATATACATATACATACATATATACATATATACATATATACATATATATATATATATATATATATATATATATATATATATACATACATACATATTCACATACACATACACATACACACATACATATACATATACATACATATATATAGTAGGCAGTGGTATACATATATCTGGCAACAATTCGGAGAGGTAATTACTAGTTGGTACCTAAACCGCTTGGGCGTCCTGGTGTGGTCTTGAACATTGGTAATGCCATATCTTGTGTTTGGCTTTCATTACAAATAATTTTCCAGACTGATATTCAGTGTGGTTGCATGATTAGATTTATGAGCACTGAAAACATAACATATATGATTTTATAGTTTAATGTACTCACGAACTAGGAGTGGATTTTACTCAGGCCAGATGTTGGATGGTGGTTAATCACATTTGACCCTTGGCACTGGTGTTAACGTGGCACTATGGGAGCATTAAGCGATATTTCACTCATTTTTTTATTTGCTTTGATAGTATGATTTTATATTAGAAATATATTCAGACATCCTCAGATGTTTTCATACTGCATTATATTTGCAAATTACTATAATAAATGGTATAACTCGATGTTTCCTTCATTTATATTGTGGTACTTTTGGCACCTCACTGCCTTTGAAAAAGCTAGCTCTCTTGTAGTATTCTTTCTTTTTAAATTTTTCTATGATACCTGTGTAATTTCTTATTTCTATTTTGATCGTATATGCTCTCTAGACATTCACAGATATTTTCACCTTATGCTGTGCCGCCACGGATCACTGGATATACTTAATTTTACACTTAATATCGTGAGACCTAACACTGAGACCTCTCCTACTCGTTACCAGATATATGCCCATTATATGTATATACATATATATATATATATATATATATATATATAATATATATATGTATATATGTATATGTATATATGTATATGTATATATGTATATGTATATATGTATATGTATATGTATATATGTATATGTATATATCATATATATATATACATATACATATATACACACACACAAATTTTAGCTCCCTGACCGGCACTCGAACCCGAGCCATCAGGATGATAGACTTGGCTGCTAATCCAATAGACCATGCGACCCACTAAAACAAATGTCTAACCAGATGCCTTACAACCTTCATGGAAATTACCTATATCCAAAGCAGTGATAGCAGGGTTTTATAGACAATTCTAAATTTTACCTCCCTGACTGGGGCTCAAACCCAAGCCGTCAGGTGACAGACTTGGCTGCTAATCCAATAGACCATGCGACCCACTATAACAATTGTCTAAACAGATGCATTACAACCTTCATGGAAAATACCTATATGCAGACCAGTGATAGCAGGGTTTTACAGACATTTCCCGTGGGCACTCGGCAGCAATGAATTACAAATTCAAGTACTGGTCAGAGAGGTGAAATTTGTATTTCTATATTAAATGCGTTACTGCATTCTACCATCTCTCTCATATAGATATAACCTCAGTAACCTGATTGGTGACTTGAATTTCTAACCAGATGCCTTACAATACACTAAAAGAATTGTCTAACCATATGCCTTACAACCATCATATAAGTTAACTATATGCACATAGCAGAGCAGTGATTGCAAGGTTTTACAGACGATTCCCATGGGAATTGTGACTTGAATTTCTAATTCATTGCTGCTGAGTGCTCACGGGAATTGTATGTAAAACCTCACTGTCACTGCTCTGCTATGTGCATATAGGTATTTTCCATGATAGTTGTAAGGCATCTGGTTAGACAATTCATTTAGTGGGTTGCGTGGTCTATTGGATTAATAGCCAGGTCTGTCACTTTGATGGCTCGGGTTCGAGTCCCGGTCAGGTAGGTAAAATTTTTATTTCTATATTAAATGCGTTTCTGCATTCTACCATCTTTCTCACATATATATAATCTCGGTGACCTGATTTAGGACTTGAATTTCTAATTCATTGCTACCGAGTGCCCTCAGGAATTGTCTGTAAAACCTCGCTATCACTGCTCTGCTATGTGCATATAGGTAACTTCTTTGATGGTTGTAAGGCATCTGGTTAAACAATTATTTTAGTGGATCGCGTGGTCTATTGGATTAGCAGCCGGGTCTGTCACTCTGACGGCACGCGTTCAAGTTCCGGTCAGTGAGATAAAATTTGCAATTCTATATCAAATGCGTTACTGCATTCTACCATCTTTCTCACATAGATATAACCTCGGTAACCTGATTTGGGACTTGAATTTCTAATTCATTGTTGCCGAGTGCCCACGGGAATTGTCTGTAAAACCTCGCTATCACTGCTCTGCTATGTGCATAAAGGTAACTTCCATGATGGTTGTAAGGCATCTGGTTAGGCAATTATTTTAGTGGGTCACATGGTCTATTGGATTAGCAGCCGGGTCTGTCTCTCTGACAGCTCAGGTTCAAGTCCCGGTCAGGGAGGTAAAATTTGTATTTCTATATTAAATGAGTTACTGCATTCTACCATCTTTCTCACATATGTAAAA
>BOPN01010532.1:5000-10000 GCA_017312705.2 Penaeus japonicus
AGAGAGAGAGAGAGAGCGAGAGAGAGAGAGATAGATAGATAGATAGATAGATAGAGAGAGAGAGAGAGAGAGAGAGAGAGAGAGAGAGAGAGAGAGAGAGAGCAAGAGAGAGAGAGAGAGAGAGTTAGGGGTGCATACATTCAGACGGATAGATCGAGAAGAATAAATAGAAACAGACATAGATACATATCCATATAATCAAACTGACAGCTTAATATATATACAGACATTTGGACATAGAGTAAAATATACCACAACCTTCCTTATCAACAAGAAACCATTCATTATCATTTCATTAATCATTTTCATTGGCTTTGCGGCTCTCGTGCACGTAAACGGTATTCATCTTTATTTTTTTTCTCATAATAGATAGATAGACAATATAATGTGTAGTACCTTGTTAACAGAATAACATCCATCATCATTTGATTGGTCTCTCACTGCCTCTCATTGCATTATCCTTTGCAGCTCCCGAGTCTCTGAACGGTACCTTCATTTATTTTTTCATTTATTTTACCTCCTATTTTATCCTCTTTTTTACATCTCTCTCCTTATCTTTTTTCCGTGATTTTTTTGTCTCTATCCGTATCTTCCTCTCTTTCTTTTTGAATCTCATTTTCTGTCTTCGAGTTATCAACATTAGAGATACATATCCCTCTCTGTTATTGTTGCTTTCATTGCAGTTATAATACCCATCGAATACGATTAAAGTTTGAACATATATGCTGTTCTTTAAATCTATCATCATATTCTATACAAAGTGCTCATTTACATGTTCTACCACATTTTTCATATGTAAATATGTAAATCTTATCACACATACACAGGCGCATACATAAACATATGTTGGCTGTTCCACCTGCTTTTCATCTCTTCCTGTCGCCATAGACATAAATGCTGTGTTGTCTTTTCCTTTCCACAAGAACTATGCATTGAAGCAACACTTCCTTCTTTATCTCTCATTATCGTATATCATATATGATTCATAGATTCCGCTAGACCAATGTTGCAATGTTAAATAGGGACTCTATGTGGGAGCCTGATAACACACTTTAACCTCATTTTTTGTGCAAGTTTAGCAGATTAATGAAGATATCTTGACTATGATCTTGAAGCGCTGAGGTCAATATCTGACATATTCTTGTACGGGCTCGATTTGGGCTCCTACTCTCTCTCTCTCTCTCCTAGCATTTATTCCCTACTCTCTCCCCCTCGTTATCTCCCTCCAAGCAAGTCTGTCTTCCTTTTCTTCTGCTTTGCATAATTCGCTGTCCTTCCCTTGAGGGTTTCCGATTGTCCTTGCGCGAAGAAAAACAAAATGCTTTATCATATCTCGCTGGAACTGTAGCAGGCATGGGAGCGACGTCCATTTTGATACGGGTACAAAGAGGCTCATTATTATGTTACAATATAGTAGATCCGTTTTTTTTATTTATTTATTTTTTTCTGTCTTCTCTCTCTCTGTCTTTCTCTGTCATCTATCTATTCATTCCTTTTCCTGTCTAACTGTCATATTCGAGCAGAAGGAAAATCTATTTCAAAATCTACGTTAGGTTAACAACACTTGAGAAAAAGGAACAGTAAACAAATACTACTGGTATATGTGTATGCAAGTCTTCCAATATTCAAACTTTGCAACGCCTATCTAACCAGTTCCAATTAATACACCATCGTCTAGCACACGTGTCTATCTCTCTGTTTTTCGCCTCTCTCTCTCTCTCTCTCTCTCTCTCTCTCTCTCTCTCTCTCTCTCTCTCTCTCTCTCTCTCTCTCTCTCTCTCTCTCTCTCTCTCTCTCACTCACTCTCTCTCTCTCTCACACTCTCTCTCTCACGCATACACACAAACATCGTATCACATTTGTCAGCAAAACCTATTTCTCCATCTGAAAAGGGAAAGAAAGTAAACGAACATCCCCCACTTCCTTCCAGCGAGGGAAAGAGAGACAGACAGACAGACAGACAGAGAGAGGAGGAGAGAGAGTAAGAAAGAAAGAGAGAGAGAGAGAGAGAGACAGAGAGAGAGAGAGAGAGAGAGAGAGAGAGAGAGAGAGAGAGAGAGAGAGAGAGAGAGAGAGAGAGAGAGAGAGAGAGAGAGAGAGGGAGATAGATAGATAGATAGATAGATAGATAGATAGATAGACAGACAGATAGATAGATAGATAGATAGATAGAGAGAGAGAGAGAGAGAGAGATAATCAAGCAAGACCGGAGTAACGGCGTGTCTAAGGTAACCGAATAAACGTCATAAAAGACGCAGATATGAGAATGGCAAACACGGCATCATTGCCAGCAAGTCAATAAGACGCGGAGTCCCAGTTTACTCTTGTTACGGAGCGAACGGATGCGGGAAGGGGGATAGGAGGAAAAAAGGGAGGGGAGGGGAAGGAGGGGATGGATGAAAGTCCTGGATGATGTGGAGGAGGGGAAAAAGGCTAGGAAGAAGAAGAGGTTAAGATGAAAAATGGGGAAAGAAAGTCGTTGATAAAATGAAGGAGAGAAGAAAGAATAGGAGGAGGAAGAAATTGGAAAAATGGGGGAAAGAAAGTCGTTGATGATATGGAAAGAGATAGAAAGTCTAGGAAGAAGAGTAGAGTAAGAAATAAGGATGGAAGAGTATCTAGGAATAGGAGTAAATAGAGAAGAAAGGGGGTGGGGAAGAACGTCGTTGATGAAATGGAGGAGGGAAGAAAGACTAAGAAGAAGAAGAAATAAAAAAAAGGAGGGGGGGAGGGGGAGGCGGATAAAGTGGATGGGAGAGGAAAAAAAAAGGACTGGGAAGAGAAGAGGAAGAGCAAAATAGGGAGGGACGAAATTTGATGATAACAAAGAGAAAGAAAGGAGGGAGGAGACTAACCTGTAAAAAAAAAAAAAAAAAAAAAAAAAAAAAATCGTTATTGAAATGAATAAAGCAATTATGGAGGATTTGGAAGGAAAGAAAAAAAGAGGGAAGGAAAACAAGGAAGAAGAATAAGAATAGACAAAAACGAGGAAAGGCCATCATGACGCAGGGAAGAGGAGGACAAGAAGAAGAAAATCGCCGATAAAAAGAGATAAGCAAAGAGGAATGCCTGGGAAGAAGAGGAAAAACGAGAAAGCAAGAACGAAAGATTAAGAAGAGCACAGGAATCAGAGAAAGAAAAAGGGGTGAAGAAACCCACCGAGGAGAGGGAGATGGTGAGAAGGAAAGAGAAGAAGGAGAAGAAGGGGGGGAAAGGAAAAAAAAGAAAGGATAGAAGCAAAGGGCGAGGATTTGCAAATGGGGGAAGACGAAGGAGAATAACTGGATTTAAGGTGAAATGAGGAGGAAAGAAATGGTGCGAAGGAGAGGAAGGGGATTTAGGCTATAAAGGGAGGGAAAGGGGAGAGACGAGAAAGGGGAGGGAGGAAAGAGAAGAGGAGGAGGAGGGAGGAGAGAGAGAAGAGGAGGGGGAGGGAGGAAAGAGAAGTGGAGGAGGAGGGAGGAGAGAGAGAAGAGGAGGGGGAGGGAGGAGAGCGAGAAGAGGAGGGGGAGGGAAGAAAGATAAAGGGGAGAGACGAGAAAGCGGAGGGAGGAGAGAGAAGAGGAGGGGGGAGGAGGAGGAGAGAGAGAGAAGAGGAGGGGGGAGGGAGGGAGAGAGAAGAGGAGGGGAGGGAGGAGAGATAAAGAGGGGAAAGACGAGAAGGGGGAGGGAAGAGAGAGAAAGAGGAGAGGGAGGGGAAGAGAGAGAAAGTGCAGGGAGGAAGGATAGAGAGAAGAGTAGAGGGAAAAGGGAGAAGAGAAAAAGGGGAGAGACGAGAAGGGGGAGGAAGAATAGAGAGAAGAGGAGGGGGAAGGAGGAGAGATAGAAGAGGAGGGGGAAGTAGGAGAGAGAAAGGGAAGAGACGAGGAGGGTTAGGGAGGAGAGAGAAGGAGAGGGGGAAGGAATAGAGAGAGAAGAGGAGGGGGAGGGAGGGAGAGAGAGAAGAGGAGGGGGAGGGAGGAGAGAGAGAAGAGGAGGGGGAGGGAGGAGAGAGAGAAGAGGAGGGGGAGGGAGGAGAGAGAGAAGAGGAGGGGGAGGGAGGAGAGAGAGAAGAGGAGGGGGAGGGAGGAGAGAGAGAGAGAAGAGGAGAGGGAGGGGGAGGGGGAGGAGAGAGAGAAGAGGAGGGGGAGGGAGGAGAGAGAAAGGGAAGAGACGAGAAGGGTTAGGGAGGAGAGAGAGAAAGGGGGGGTGGGGGAAGGAGGAGAGAGAGAGAAAGGGGGGGGGGGGGGGGGAGGAGAGATAGAAGAGGTGGGGGGAGGAGGGAGGAGAAAGGGAAGAGACGAGAAGGGTTAGGGAGGAGAGAGAAGAGGAGGGGGAGGGAGGAGGAAAGATAAGGGGAGAGACGAGAAGGGGGAGGGAGGAGAGAAAAGAGGAGGGGGAGGGAAGAGAGAGGGAAGTGCAGGGGAGGAAGGATAGAGAGAAGAGGAAGGGGAAGTAGGAGAGAGAAAGGGAAGAGAAGAGGAGGGTTAGGGAGGAGAGAGAAGGAGAGGGGGAAGGAGTAGAGAGAGAAGAGGAGGGGGAGGGAGGAGAGACAGAAGAGGGGGGGAGGAGAGAGAGGAGGGGGGGAGGGAGGGAGAGAGAGAGAGAGAGAAGAGGGGACGATAGGGGAGGGGAGGAGAGGGAAGTGTGAGAGAGAAGAGGAGGGGAGGGGAGGAGAGTGTGAGAGAGAAGAGGAGGGAGAAGAGAGAGAGAGAGAAGAGGAGGGGGAAGGAGGAGAGATAGAAGAGGTGGGGGAGGGAGGAGAGAGAAAGGGGAGAGACGAGAAGGGGGAGGGAAGAGAGAGAAGAGGAGGGGGAAGGAAGAGAGATAGAAGAGGAGGGGGAAGTAGGAGAGAGAAAGGGAAGAGACGAGAAGGGTTAGGGAGGAGAGAGAAGAGGAGGGGGAGGGAGGAGAGAGAGATGAGGAAGGGAAGGAAGGAGAGAGAAAGGGGAGAAACGAGTAGTGGGAAGGAGGAGAGAGAAGAGGAGGGGGAGGAAGGAAAGATAAAGAGGAGAGACGAG
>BOPN01010533.1:10000-12500 GCA_017312705.2 Penaeus japonicus
TCTATCGTCCTCCTGATGCTCCTATGGCCAGTTTCAAAGCGTGCTTGAAATTTATTGATAATTACATATCTGGCCATGAATCATATGAGACATGCTTCTTAGGAGACTTCAACTTCCATATGATTGATTGGTGTAATTCTGTCAGGTTCACCGTCGACTATTAATCAGGCAGACAACTTCCTCAGTCAGTATATTCTGGAACCTACTAGGCTGAACAACTGCCTTGTTCTTTGCCTCTCCAACACTCCTAATCTTGTGACACACGTTTCTGTGACTGACACACCATTATCAGACCAAAAGCTTCTTGAGATCTTTCTGTCACATAATCCATGTCGGTCAGATCGTTCATTACCCCCAGATTTCAGTGTTTCTTCGTTTCGGAGATTATGACAAAATCAACCATCTGCTTGATTCTGTTAACTGGAAGGAACTATGGGAACTCTGTGATCCTGAAGAGTTTCCTGAACTGTTGAACCTTGTCCTCCTTCAGATATGTGAGATAGGGTGCCCAAGGAAACAAGCATCCAGCAAAAGGCGGGGTTCATCGGTTAGTACATTGTCTCGCAAAAAACGCAAATTAAAACTTCGGTTGCAATTAGCTGAACAAAATCCAGTTGCTACAGCAGCTCACTTGGAGTCACTTAGAAACCAGATTTCGAGTGTGTATGCTGACATGCGTGATGCTATAAACCACGACCTAAACTACCGTGAACAACAGGCGGTAGATAAAGTGCACAGCAATCCAAAATATTTTTACAGCTATGCCAAAAAGTTCTCCAAGCAGAAACGCAGCATTCCAATGCTTTTCAATGAAGCCAAGAGAACTTGCACCAATCCTGAAGAGATTGCTAACATCCTCCAGCGTCAATTCAGCAGTGTATTCAGTGACCCTTCAGCCACAAACATCGATGATGCATTATTTCAGTTACCATCCCTACAGAATCCATTTACAGAGGACATGTTGGAATTCTCGGTTGCTGAAATAATTGAGGCTATTGATGAAATTAAACCTGGTGCCGCTGCTGGGCCTGATGATCTTCCAGTCCTGCTTCTAAAGAAATGCAAGGAAGCACTCTCCAAACCTATACACATGATTTGGCAGCACTCTATGTCTACAGGCACAGTGCCGAAGTTCTACAAGACATCCCACATTGCTCCACTTCACAAGAAGGGTAGCCGCGCTATTGCGGGAAACTACAGACCTGTGTCGTTAACTTCTCATGTCATTAAGATCTATGAGCGAGTTCTAAGGAAACAGATGGTTGCCCACCTTGAAGAAAACAACCTTCTCAATAGCAGACAGCACGGCTTCCGATCCGGTAAAAGTTGTCTTACTCAGCTGCTCCATCATTTCGATGACATCATCGAGTCGTTATCAAATGGTGACGACATGGATGCTATTTATCTGGATTATGCTAAAGCCTTCGACAAAGTTGACCATAAACTTCTTATCAGTAAACTGCATCTATATGGTTTTCATCCCAAAATCATCAGCTGGATCAAGTCTTTTCTTACGAACAGAACTCAACAAGTTGTTGTAGATGGTCATATGTCTATCATTGCACTTATTATTAGTGGTGTCCCCAAGGAACAGTTTTAGGTCCCATACTGTTCTTGATATTCATCAATGACATTGCTAGCTGCGTGTTGCATTCAACGTTAAGATTTTCGCTGACGACACAAGAATTTGCAGATCCATCAGTGATTCACACAATGTTACTGAGCTTCAGTCTGATCTTGACGAAGTCACTAAGTGGTCATCAAGAAACAATATGGCATTACATGAGGATAAGTTTGAGTACATATGTCATCTCGCCAACAGACGTAATCCTCTCCACCAGCTTCCCTTTGCCCATGAGCAGTTCCAGTACACAACATCAACTGGCACCATACTCACTCCTGTTGATCAGCTCCGTGATCTGGGCATTACAGTTTCCAGTGATTTGTCCTGGACATCACACATACGATCTAGTTGTGATAAGGCGAGGAAGATGGCAGAATGGGTATTCAGTGTCTTCCATTCTCGCAATACTGGCGTCATGTTAACACTATACAAGTCACTAGTCCGTAGCCACCTAGAGTATTGTTCTCCTCTGTGGAATCCGGCGAAAGTGTATGACATTCAGGAGCTGGAGGGTGTACAAAGAACTTTCACTTCAAAGATTCATGGTTTACAACATCTCCACTATTGGGATCGCCTGAAAACCCTCTCCCTCATGTCACTTCAGAGGCGCAGAGAACGCTATATTGTCATGCACATGTGGAAGATCCTTCATGGTCTCACATCCAATGACCTTGAAATACAGTTCATAGTCAACCCAAGATTGGGTACCCTGGCTAAGGTTCCATCTGTCCGTACAAAAAGCTCAGCGGCTCACCAGACTCTCTATGAGACATCATTCAGTGTAATGGGTCCTAGACTTTGGAACTGTATACCCTCGCACATACGTGCAGTCTCCAAGCATGATGGCTTCAAGCATCATATGACGGCATTCATGCT
>BOPN01010534.1:7944-12944 GCA_017312705.2 Penaeus japonicus
TATATATGTATATATATATATATATATATATATACACAAATAAACATATATACATATGTGAACATATGTATATATATACGTAAGTACATAAAGATATGTGTGCATGTGTAATTCATTCTTTTAGCCATCTGTTTATGCGTTAATACTGTTTCTTATCATTTAGTGTTGTTAACATATTCATCGGTTCCGTAAAAATATATACGTACGTCTGTGATTTTTTTCTGTAATTTAATCATATAGAAATAAAAATATCTGTCAGAGCTTAGCACCAAAATCGTCTACAAGATCTGAGTTTAAACAAATAAAGAATATCTTAATATATGTAAACAAAAAGGTAGAATGTTGAAAAATCTTAATAAATCTTACTTGGTCTCATCATGAATACATTTGGGTGTTTGATTACTTTCTTTTTTCTTCTTCTTCTTCCTCTTCTTCTTCTTCTTCTCCTCCTTCTTTTTCTTCTTCTTCTTCTTTAGCTTTATCTTTGTAGTCATCTTCATCTACATTTCTATATTCATCTGTATCTCCATCTTTTATTTTATTTTTTATTTTTTATTATTTTACTTTTTTCGACTTCATCTTTTCATCCTTATTTCTTTTTCTTTTGTCTCTTCTTCTTCATCTTTTTCTTCTTACTACTACTATTATTATTATCATTATTATGCTCCTCCTCGTCTTCTTCTTTCTCCTTCTTCTCTCCGTCTTCTTCTTGATTAGTATCTATATCTATTTCCTTATAATTTTTCTTTTGTGTGTTTATTCTATCATGCCAATAATATACTTATAATTCTGATATCATTAACAATGCACCTTCGAACAGGAAAATGTCCTTTCAATAATTCATAATGTGCATCACTTGTTGGGTGCTGTTGAACCTCACAATGCAGTTTCGATGGTTCAGAATTTATTCAAATTTTGAAGTCTTCATAATCGCTTTAGCCAGATGTGTCCCAGAACAGTTAACATTTGCCACGGAACTTACGCTGGTGCCAAGAAGGCCTACTCATGTGACTTGTATCGTTATCAAAAAGCAGTAAAGTATAAGGCAGTATCTTACCTTTATAACTCTAAGCTTCAATATCCGGAAAATCCTCTACTCCTGCACATACCCGGCCCTAAGTGCTGGATAAGTGAGGTTCAACTCACGTGCCCGGCCCTAAGTGCTGGATAAGTGAGGTTCAACTCACGTGCCCGGACCTAAGTGCTGGGCAAGTGAGGTTCAACTCACGTGCCCGGCCCTAAGTGCTGGATAAGTGAGGTTCAACTCACGTGCCCGGCCCTAAGTGCTGGACAAGTGAGGTTCAACTCACGTGCCCGGCCCTAAGTGCTGGATAAGTGAGGTTCAACTCACGTGCCCGGCCCTAAGTGCTGGACAAGTGAGGTTCAACTCACGTGCCCGGCCCTAAGTGCTGGATAAGTGAGGTTCAACTCACGTGCCCGGCCCTAAGTGCTGGACAAGTAGGTTTAATTTGGCCTATTAATAAATGCAAGCAACGGTGATAAAAAATTATTAGCATCCATCTCAATGAACAGAACTGCACAAACTATTATCATATTGATAACCAGAGGCGTTATTAGAATTGCATAATTGAGTGGCAATTTGGCCTAAATAGAGTATGAAAACAAGGTTGTAGTTCCACGCCAAGTATATTTTCCTGTACGTGGTACCAAAAAACAACTGATATAAACATCAATAAATGTAATAGAAGAATGAGATGTATACAATAAAAAAGAAACAGGAAAAATTATTGCTCTGATTGCATACTGGCTGAAATGAAATTATCGGTTCAATAAATATGTCATGAGGGAGAAATTGCCTTCACAGACTGTTTGAACAATTGTCTGTGTGAACAAGGCTCATCTCTGGTAGTGGGTAGGTAAGTCTTGTTTCTAGGTGGACAGAGCTTACTAAAGGTCTGGGGTAATCTGTTTAAAAAATATATATATAATCAACTCCTATCTTGAGAAGAAAATGCACATCACTTATGAAGATCATGTCAAATGCCATTTATATCATATTATCAATGTCCACTATAATCATTGGACAAGAAGCCAATGCAAGATTGCTTTTTCGACAAAAAAAAAAACAGTTCATATTATTTTTTTACACACAGACACACATCCATACACATACTCACATACATGTACGTATCCTAAAACCTTGTATTATGTTAATTCAGCGGACTAGCTTAGTTTAACGCGAGCTACAAAAGTATGTCTTATTTTCCCCTTCATCTTCCTCCTTCTCGTCTTCTGTTCTTCCTCTTTTTATTTACCTTCTCGTTCGTCTTCTTCCTCCTCATCCTCCTTTTCTTCTTCTTTTTCTCTTTCTCATCTTCTTCCTCATCTGAATTCTTTTATTTTTCTTCTTTTTCTTCATCTTTTATTTATCATTATTCTCTTCTCTCTCTTCTCATATTTCTTTTATCATTATGATGATGATTATCATCATCATTATTATATCATTATCATTATTATTATTATCATCATTATCATTATTATCATTCCTCCTTCTTCGCTTCTTCGCATTATTGATATATGTCTTATTTTTCCTCTCCTCCCTTCTCCTCTCATCATTTTGTTATTTCTTATTATGCTTATCAATATTATCATATCCTTTTACTCCTCTTCTTCACCTACCTGCTTTTCTTTTTCTATTTCTTCTGTTTCCTCTCCTTCTTCTTCTTCTAGTTTTTCTTTCTCCGTTTCTTCCTCCTTTTCTACTGTTTCGTTTTGATCTTCGTCTTCTCCCTTTTTCCTTTATTTTTCTACTTCTTCATCCTCGCCTTCTTTTCTTTTTTCTCCTCCATCTTCTTCCTCTTCCTTTTTCTACTTCATTTCCTTCATTTGCCAACATCACAGTTATGTGTTTTTCCTTTAGGCACGAAAAAAAGTCAATGGATTTGGTTTTATTTGATAGAGCTACAGAGAAAGCGAAAATAACATCCCTGTAACGGTTTGATATTACCTATAATGTTACTTATTAATGTCACTAATGTCACTTATTGCAACTGTGATGATAATACTTTGGCTACTTGATATTTTGAAACTTATATGGCCTTATTTTGCAACTTATAGTTGTCTACGCCGACATACAAGAGCTACAGGCAAAGAGAAAACAACATTCCTGTAACTGCATTGGCATTATCTCTCATGCCATATATTTACTCTTGCAACCGTAGTGGTAATACTTACTTTGTCCAATTGTTATTTTGTTTATAGTGACTACGGCGACATGAAATCATGCGAGATGAAGCTAAGCAAGACATGCATAAAACTTGACAGAATGTTTCAAAACTGCAATTAGATGCATAAGAAAACTCATTACATGCATGAGTTGAATTGTTATATCATGTATTGATATCAATTGCATTACATGTTGAATATGACTTTTTGATAATATCAAATATAAAAGAATTACAAAAATCGCACTTTTTTTTCATTAGAACAATTATTAAAACCTAAACTAATTGGCACAAAAATAGACTACGTTGAGCCTTGTGCATTTCCCAAGGGAGGAAACCCTATTTTATTTTTCCCCCATAAAAAAATATACATATATTTCCTCATTTCATTTGGCGAATTAAAAGAACGAAAAAAAAATGGATGGAACTAATTTGGAATCAGAGACTGGCACTGGAATCATTGTCTCATTTTTTGTCATTTAGGGAATTCGGTCTGACAGCCTCAGCGTCCCCGAAGACTGGCGCTCGAACTGGCACTGATGGTTTTGTTTATCTAATTTTAATAATTGATTTAATAATTAATACTGATTAAATTGATTTTAATGATTAGTTTTAATTATTTTATTTTATTTTTAAGATTAAGTCTCTGTCTTCCTTCTCTTTGTTTTGCTTTTCTATGCTTTTGTATTTCTCGTCTTTTCTTCTGCTCTCTTTTTTCTTCTTCCTATTTTTCTTCTCCTTCTTCAGTCTCCTCCTCCTCTCTATTTTCTACTTCCTCAACTCCATCTCTTTCCTTTACTCTTCTCTTTATTTCCTTCCTTCGTCCATTTGTCTTTGTTTTTCTCTTTCTATTTTTCCTCTGTTTATACCTCTGCCTCTGACTTCTTTTTCTTTAATTTTCCGTTCTTCTTTTTCATCTTATTTCTCTTTTTTTTTCTTTTTGTATATTTCTTTCATATATAGGTCTGACTTCTTTCGTTGTTTTGTTATCCTACTTTTTGTCCTTTTTTCCATTTTTTCTTTTCTTTCTTCCGTGCTTATTTCCTCTTTTTCTTCTCCTCATTCTCCTTTTCTATCTTCTTTCTTCTCCCTTTCCATCCCTTGCTTTATGCCTTTTGTTTTTTGCCCCTTATTCTCTTCACCCTTTCTTCTCTTACCTAGTCCTCCTCTGCCTCTTCTTCTTTTTCTTCTTATTCTCCTTCGTATTGTTCTCATTTTTATTCCTCTTTATCATCTTTTTCTTTTTCGTCTTCCTCTTTTTTTCTTCTCATATTTCTTGTTCATCATCTTCTCCTTTTCCTCTTTCTCTTTCGTCTTCTCCTCTTCCTTTTTCTTCGTTTACTTCTTCCTCTACGTCTTCCCTTCTTCTTTCACTTCCCCTTTGCCGTCCTCTTGCTCCTTCCTGTTATTCTTGTTATGATTGTGAATCTCCCCATTCTTATATTTTATCCAATTTTCTTTCCTTTAGTCTTTCTTTTCTCCTATTCAATTCAGTAATCTATTTTTTTCACCTTTCCTTTTTTTATGTTTTATAAACATCGTTTTCTTCGCGTGATCTTTTAATATCCAATTCCTTGCACTATCATCATTCTTCTCTTTTCATTTTTACTCGATCTTCTCCCTTTTCTCCCTTTTCTTCTTCTTCGTCTCCATCCCCTTATTCTGCTGCTGCTTGCATTACCTCTTCTTTTCCTTCTAGTTATCATCCTGTAAATCATAAAACCATCAGGATGACTGTTGTAATTATCACTTATTACTGTCACTTTTGTATTTATGTAAAGAGGAATCTCCACCAGAAAAAAAATATTAAAAAGG
>BOPN01010534.1:20444-22408 GCA_017312705.2 Penaeus japonicus
CAGGAAAAGTTCCTTCAGCGAAAGATACCCCGCTCAGCCAATGTTACCCAACGAAAGGCTATCCCGAGACAACATTTCAAAGAATCGGGATACGAGCTGCAAAAGATGATAATAACAGCGAGTCTCCGCGAGGTACCCCGGCTGTCACCGAAGACAATCAGAGAAGCTCATTGCGTTTATGGCCATCGTCTTGACATAAAGAGAAGGTGTCAGCATTACTTGTTACGGTTCAGCGAGTAACCCTAATAGAGTTCGTCAGACTGATTTTGGGAATTAAGACGCCAATCCCAGATGTGTCACAGATGGAGGGCAAGCGAGTCGAGGGAGGGGTGGGGGTGGGGGGTGGGTGAAGGAGGGTAAAAGGAAGGACACATATATTCGTTTCCAGCGGTACCTTCTACAGCGCAGATGTGGAAGATTCTGCCATAGCCTCTCTATCAAATTTATTCCATTCCGGTATAAAATCCTATCTCATGCCATAGAATGTATTCAGTCTTATGCTTGTTTCCGTTGAGTATCTTGCACGGCATGCATCCTATTATAAGGCGCGGCCAGCCCAGATGAGCGAGGTGAGTCTTCCCTCCCATGGTTCCAGTCCCGCATTGATCCTTTGGAGTAAAGTTTGAGAGATGAGGGGAGAGAGGGACAGGAAGGGCAGGAGAGAGAGGGAAGTGGGTAAAAAGAGAGAGGGGTTATAGGAAAGAGAGAGAAAGAGGGACAGGCGGAAGAAAGATAAGAAAGGGGAAGGGAGAGTGGGAAGGCAGATATGGGGGAAATAGAGAAACGGGAATTGAGAAAAAAAAGAAAAAGAAGGATACGGCGAAAAGACGCAGGCGGAATAACAACTATAAAGACCATCCAATGAAAAGGAATAATGGGGAAAAAAGGAGGGAAAAAATGTATGTTTCCCCTCGTTTCACATATTCTATTGTGGCTCTCAAAATAAAAATCATGAGATTCCTAATCATAACTGCATGTCTTTTTCACCTAAAAACAGATTGAAGAAATTAAGTACTTCTAAATATGAAATAACACCAAATGTAACAGCCGCCATTTCCTAGATAAGAACAACATAGACATCGTAGATTACAGGTGAACTGAAAAAAAAATATTTCCATGTGTGTTCGAACAATATATACGCATATAAAATTTTAGATGTGTTATATAAGACAGAAAATGTATACACGTTTAATGTTATTTTTCGCGGGATAAATCATATCGAGAGAAATTATCTTTCATGTTGTGACACATTCCTATTTTTCTCCTCTTCCTCCTCCTTCTAAATCCCCTCATCCTGATCTTCCCTTCACATTCTCCTCCTCCTCCTAATTCTCCTAATCCTATACCCCTAAAATCCTCCTTTTCCTCCATCTCTTTCTCCTCCTCCTCCTCCTCTTCTTCTTCTCCTTCTTTTTCTTCCTATTCCTCCTCTTTCTCCTAGTACTCGTGATCATACCTCCTTAAAATCCATGTGTCATTCCTTCTCCTTCTCCTCCTCCTCCTCTTCATTTTCTTTTTCTTCCTCCTTCCTCTCTTCTTCTTCCTTTATCTTCCATTCTTCTTCCTCCTTCTCCTCCTCTGCCTCATTCTCTTCCCCCCTTCTCCTCCACTTCTATATTCTCTTCCTCTTCTTCATTTCTTCGTCCTTCTCCTCCTCCAACTCATTCTTCTCCTCCATCTCCCCATCCACTTCTTCCCCCTCTTCTTCATCCTGTTCCTCTTCTTGTTCTTCCTTTTACTCATCTCTTCCTCGCCTTCCTTTACCCCTCTTTCTCATCCTCTTCGTCCCTTTCTTCCTCTTCTTCCTCTTCCTCCAACTCCTCCCTCTCCTTCTCCTCCGAATTATCCTAATCCTTCTCCTCCTTCTTCTTCTACTTCTCCTAAACTTAGTCCTTGTTTCTTCTCAGTCAGTTCTTCTGATCTCTCTCCTCATGCACACACACACACACACACACACACACACA
>BOPN01010535.1:0-2500 GCA_017312705.2 Penaeus japonicus
TATATATATATATATATACATACATACATATATATAATTTCACGATAAGTGTTAAAACGCCTTTGCGATGCATTTGGGTCACCGTCCAAGCCACTCCACTCCGTCGCCAACCTCCCTTTCCCACGACTCTGCATCCTGTCTTGCGTTGTCTCTGCACCTCGGTCGCATGGTCGTGGGAAGAAGAGCGATAATGCAGAGAAGACGCCGTGAGGATTCGCACAAATAAAGGAAACTGTTGATTACTTTTTGTAGTGGTCTTGTGTTTTCTGTTGTTATCTCATTTCCTTTTCTTTTGTCTGTGTGAATTGTGCTTCTGAGATAGTGAAGCGAAAGGAACAGTAAGGTATTAAACATGTATCACAGGAGTTTTTAGAATAATGTTAAGAAAGAAGAGATATTGGCTGCGTAGGAGATGAAGCAGAGGGGAGAAAGAGAAGAAGACGAACAGAGAAAGAAAAAAGTAAGAAGGGGGAATCGGAACACTGTCGAAGCAGAAGAATGAAGAAAGAAAGAATGGGGGAAGATAACGTAGAGATATACGAAAAGAAAAAAACACAGACCCGAATAGGAAGCAGAAAACAGATATATTGACAATTATTGAAGAAAGCTGTTTTATGAAATATTGATAACAAAGGTAAATAAAATAACTAAATAAAATATGAAATGGATATAACAAAATCGAACATAACACAACAAAGAAAACACGCACAAATACAAGCAGAAATAACAAGTACAGTGTCGACTTTATTTATAAGCAAATGAGAAGGGACATATCAGACAATGTACACTCACACACACAAAAAAAAAAAAAAAAAAAAAAAAAAAATTGCTTGTGATCTCAACTGCCATCACCATAAAGGAAGATATTTGCCGCTGGAATAACACGCCCTTGACCATCTCTGCTTCATGGAACAATGTAATTTATTCCCCGACGCACAAATCTGATTTAATGATTCAATAATTCCCATGATTCTTGTTTGCAGGTTATTTCACACGGTGGTGGTATCACTAAAGCCTTTTCCAAAAAAACATTTTTTTTTCTAGCACTTATGCCCTTTAGAGACAAAAGCAAAACATATTGCAGGGGAAAGATGAATAGACGCTGTGAATATAATATATTAAGAAGTAAAGATGTATAACAGTTTGTGTATAAAGGATTCATAGAAAATAATTTCAAGATTGTGGACGTAGAGACATGTGCCTAGACAGAAGCAACAACTGGGCAATATGGAATGAAGATGTAAAATAGGTGAAAATGAATTAACAATGTTTTAAAAAGGACCAAATAAAATTACATGAAACAGACAAAAATGTTGGCTGTGGGTGTGTGCTGCAAAACACCTTATCATTTTTTACTATCTTTCCTTATGTGATAAAAAAAAAAAAAAAAAAAAAAAAAAAGAAATGACCAGTCCAATTAAATTTTCCTCTTTACGGGCTTCAGTTGCACCATTTCAAACTCAACATCAAAGAAAATTTACACTCACGGCGCCATGACGCTCTCAAGAAATCATCATTCCCCAACTGAAGAAATATTAGAGCAATAACATTCCTGTCTCACGTTTTAACATCTCAACCCATCAGCATCTGACAGTTTCCGCGTCTCTTAGAAAAAAAAAACTTTGGTTTATAACTGAGGGACTGCGAGCATAAAATGATTGAGAATTTCAATCATTAGTTTCCATTTTCCGTAGGATTATTAAATCAGATATTTTCAGTGAAGTGAATATTCTTTCCCTATTTCCCTTTGGCTCTTGGCAATAGTCAAATAATCTAATGACAAGAAGAAAAGGAATATTATCTTTACTATTGATTATCCTTAATAGTAGTACGGCTATCAATAGTAATTATAATTATGCATTTCAATATATCGACTATAAACATCAATAATGATGGCATTTATATTGATGGAAATAAGCATAAAGGAAGTACTGCTACTGTTGATTAGTAATATTACTTATTACGATCATGGCATAGGTAATAATGATAAAAAAGTAATACTGAAAAAAATCACAATAATGATTTTAAAATGACAAAGAAAATGGTAACGATAAAATCGATAATGATGATAGTAATAGTATTGGTAATGATAATAATGATAATAATGATGATCATGATGGTAATGTTCATAAAACAATAATGTAATGGTGATGGTGATGGGGTTTGTGATGATGGTGATCATGATTAATAAATGATAATGATACTGATAATTACAATTTTAGTAATAAAAACTGTGATTACTGTAATAGGTGTAGGGATGATATCATTATCACAAACAGGATAATAGCAATAATGCTAATAAATCATAATATCAATAAGTAATGATATTGTTGATAATAGTAAGAAATGATAACAAGAGTAGTAATGATAACGATGATAATAATGAAAGGGCAATACAACTAATGTTACTAATACTAATACTACTCATGATGATGATAATTAAGTTTCATATATTTCCTCTTTATATGGACACTGATTTATTCCTCACTGAAAGACGGTA
>BOPN01010535.1:20000-22404 GCA_017312705.2 Penaeus japonicus
TCATTATCATTATTACAAAAATTATTTTGATTATCATTATTACAAAAATTATTTTCATTATCATTATTACAATTATGATCATTATCATCCTTATCACCATTATTACAATTATAATCATTATTATCCTTATTATTATTATTACAATTATGATCATGATTATCCTTATTAGCATTGTTATTATCATCATTATCACAATTATCATAAGACCTACCGATGCTTTTCCACAAGTTCCGAGTACATGAAGATAAACACAATATATAAACGCATAATATACCAACTAACAACGGTAAAAAAAAACGCCACGCGGGGAAAAATATACCAAAACTATACCAAATATACCAAAAATATACCAAATAATAACGGTAAAATACTGAGGTACTGAGATAAAAAAAAAAAAAAAAATCAACACGTGGGGGAAAATATACTAAATAACAACGATAAAATACTGAAAAAAGAAAAATCGAGGTGGGGAAAAATATACCAAATAAAACGGTAAAACATTAAGGTACTAGGAAGTACACCTTGAAACAACATGCAGGGAATGTTTCCTGATGAGAAAAAAGTCTTCCTTTTTTCAATGCTGTCCATCTGCAATATACGATTTGGCAACCATGACAACGAACAGGAATATCTACTTTGCATGAACGTACCCTGACGTAGGAATAAAATTATTGGACTGAAATAAATACGTATATGAGAAAGATCCATGATGCAACAATTCTTTTTTTCTTTTTCTTTCTTTTTACTATTGTGGATCCTGATATAAAGACCATCGATGGTGCTTCATTATCCCTAAAAGGAACAGAAGTTGAAGTAAGTGCATGTACTTTGTGAAAGTGTGGCTGGGTTACCGTCATCAAATTATCTGTGCAATAAAGTGTATCCCGCTTTTGCAGGTATTCCGCGTAGAGTGTTACGATCTTATAGACAAGGGCACGAAAAGGGAAGAAACAAAGAGACATAAAGTAAGACAGAAAGCAAATAAGAATGAATACATATCGACATATTCCTTGAACTTTTTCTTACTTTATGCTGATGTTACTACAGCCCTTTTATTTACTCTTGTTGCAACTGCTGTTAAATTATATTAAATCAATAGCATCATCATCATCATCATAACGATGACGATTACGAACATAAGGGTAATAGTGATGGGTGATTATTTCGATAATGATATAATCAAAATAGTGTTATTGACAAAGCAAGCAGTAACAAAGGCACGTAAAACCTGAAAAAAGCCAATACAGCAAAAACAACACAGGTAACAAAGACAAGGAAATCCATTCGCAAAGCGGCGGAAAGTACGGTAACCCCCCTCAACCCCCCATCCCCCTTACTCCCCCTCTACTCCCACCGGCCACTGTGACTTAGGCGAAATAACGGCGGAACATCAGTCAACAGGGAAAGTTTGACGTTGTTAGATTGGAGAGAGAAAGAGAGAGAGAGAGAGAGAGAGAGAGAGAGATAGATAGATAGATAGAGAGAGATTCTAAATGTCATTGCTCTATTTCAGTCATTACTATTGTTGTTATCATCATCATTTTGATAATTGATATTAGTATTAATAGTGTTTTATCACCACTCCGGCTTTTACTTTTATCATTATTATTATCCGTTATTTATCCTCTTATTATTATCCTTATCGTTATTTTTATTATTATCAATGTTATTATCATTATGTTTTTATCCTTATTGTTATTTCTTATTATCATTATTATAATAATATTAATAATTATCATCATTATTGTTATTATTATAATTGTTGTTATTATCATCATTATCATTATTATTATTATTATTATTATTATTATTATCATTGTTATCATTATTATAATTATTATTATTATTATTATTATTATTATCATTACTGTTATTGTTATTGTTATCATCATTATTATTATAATAATAATAATAATCATTATTATTATTATTATAATTATTATTATTATTATTGTTATTATCATCATCATCATTGTTATTTTCATTTGATCATAATTACTATTAAAACTATTATTATTTATGTAATAACTATCATTAATGTTTTTTATTTATGTGAGAGTAACTCATTGTTTTACCAATTTCACTCGCATTTCTTGTATCATTATTCCATTAACATTCTGAATATGATAAAATGTATGATCTAGAAATAATAATGAAATTTAGATTTCTAAATACTATGGAGTATTATGCAGGTTCTTTCACAATAATTTATCGTTATTTGTAACACAACTAAAGGTAACGGTATTTCAATAATATATCTTTTATGCACACACACACACACACACACACACACACACACACACACACACACACACAAATATATATATATATATATATATACATATATATATATATATATATATATATATATATATATATATATATATATATATATATATATATA
>BOPN01010536.1:0-10000 GCA_017312705.2 Penaeus japonicus
GAACACAAACGCATATATGTATATATATATATATATTTATATATATATATATAAACATATATGTTAGTATATCTGTTTCTATATAAACTCCTGCTACAGGAAACTAAAAAGTAATTGTATATTCTGTCTACGACATTTTGTTAATATCATGATAAACATCCATTAGAAAAAAGAATCGTGTTAGTTTTCCGAATATATATCATCAAAGTCACAGAGTTACAGTTGAGATATATATATGCCTATGATACATTCTTTTTCTTCTTTATACTCGCACCAAGCACACTCAACACACTGAGAAACGCGATCGCTCCATTGTCTATGCATCCGTGTCGTCGTTCATATGTCGCTCAGGTCGTAACCTCTGAATGTCAACGCATCACGGCACAAACTGCGTGTGTGTAATGAACAAACCGCCACGAGACACAGCCACTGAGCGAACCTACACCGCAGAAAGGAACTGTGATTCAGTGACCGCCTTCCCCCTAGCTCAGCGAGTCGGTTCTGTTCATGAAGACATATTACAAACATTATTACACCATCTACGGTAATATCTTAGTCGAGCGAAGGCATAAAGGCGCGATTTCGCCAAGTCCGACCAAAGCCCGCCTAATCTCGTCTAAATCCTCCCCCAAAACTCGCCCAGCCTGAGAATTTCCTGCGAAAGACCCCCTAGGGAGAGAGTAAGTCCGCGGGCGGGGTAATTTTGTGGCGCGCGCGGGAGTTTGGGGGAAAATCTAGGGTAGAAGTTTGTATTTAGGCGGGAAATTGTGAGGAGTTGCTTTGCATTGGCTTTATATGCGCGTGTCATTGTGAGTCGTAAGTCAGACCGGCCCCGCTTTATGCATGCGCGTCTCACCAGCGCCGCCGAAATGGATGGCGATAATATCAGAAAATGTAGAGAAATACATGTGAAGTTTTGCTACAAAGGATGTCATTCGTTATTCACAATAGCCGCTTGCATGTGGCTCATTCACTTGCCAGGGGGATCAGCGTCTTCAGCACATGAGGTTTGACTTCAAGTTATTCATGCAATGGTTTTCATTTCAGGTTTTTAGTATGATTCATATCCTATAAGACTATAGTATAAATAGCTGTGCATGTCATGGCAATAATGATTAATACGAAGAATTTCTCATCATCACAGTCCTAGGAATGCCAATAAAGATAGTGCAAGGTATACCAATAAAAACAAATGTTATTAAAAAAGGAGGAGATACAGGAACTGTTCGTCAATATTGCTACCAGTCTGTTTACCAACAACCATTATTATATAATGAAAATTATATAAAAATAACGTAATAAGTTACCATATACAGAGAAAAAAATAGTGATATAAAGGTTGGACTTTGTATGAAAATGATAATATCAAAGTGTAGTGTTCATGGTACTGATGATGGTAGTTGTGATAGTGATGATGATGATAATGATAATGATGATGATAATGATGATGATGATAAGATATGAAGAATGATAACGATGATGATAATTATTATAATAAGAATTATCATAATTGCAATAATGATAACAATAATGAAAATAATGATAATGATGATAATGACGAAGATGACGATGATAATGATGATAATAATGATGATAAGGATGATGGGGATAATGATAATGATAATGACGATAAGGATGATGAGGACAATGATAATGATAATAATGGTAATAATAATAATAATGATCAGAACAATCATAATATTGATAACACTAAACATAATAAAAATCAGTATGATGATAATGATGATGATGATAATATTAGTAACAAAAATGATAACAAAAAGAACAAAAATACCAATATGATAAAAAATAACATAATACTAATAATGATGATAATAGCAATAATGATAATAATAATAGAGATTATAATAATCATGATAATAATAATGGTGATGATAATAACATTAATAATGATAATGTTAGTGAAAATACAAATTATTATATTAGTAATAATATTGATAGTAACAATAATAATAATGATAATGATAATAATAGAAATAGCAATAATGATAATGGTAATATCAGTAATAATAATAGAAATGGCAATATTAGTAATGATGATAGTAATGAAGATGATAATGATAATGATTATAGTAATAACAATGATAATAATAACTTTAATAATGGTAGTAAAGATCATAATAATTACCATAATCATGATATTGATAATAACAACAGCAACACTGATGATAATGATTATGTTGATGGCTATAATGATGATAGATAATAATAATGACAATTAATGATAATGATAATGATTATAATAATGTTAATAAACATAATAATAACAAATGATAATAATGGTGATGATAACAATAATAATAATAATAATAATAATAATAATAATAATAATGATAAATAATAATAATAATAATGATAATAATAATAAAAGTAATAATGATAATGATAATAATGATAATAATAATAAAAGTAATAATAATAATAATAACAATAATAAAAAATAATAATAACGATAATAATAACAATAATAACAACAATAATGATAACAATAACAATAATGATAAAGTGAAAATACCACAAAACACAGATATCGACTTCCTAACCAGGTAGTAAAATGTGACACAACGTCTCCGTAGGTTTATCTGAGTAACCGTCATGGCTTTCTGAACTAAGATGTGGCTTAAACTGCATGCATACATAATTTCATTGATTTGCTGGCAGGGAGAGAGGATGGGTGTGCGTGAGAGAGAGAGAGAAAGAGAGAGAGAAGAGAGAGAGAGAGAGAGAGAGAGAGAGAGAGAGACAGCGACAGAGAGATAGAGAGAGAGACAGCGACAGAGAGAGATAGAGAGAGAGGGGGGGAGAGAGACAGAAAGAGAGAGAGAGAAAGAGAGAGAAAGAGAGAGAAAGAGAGAGAGAGACAGAAAAATACCACAGGAGATAATGCACGTTGCATTCAAAAGTGGCAACCCGCTGGTCACTTGCCTATATGGGTAGTCAACGTCGAAAATATGTCGGAACATTTAAAACCTTGTCATGCGTTCATGATTCGCGAAAGTAATACTAATAATCATAAGATGAAAAAGATGAAATGAAAGCAATAATAGATGCAACAACAACAGAAGTAAAGGTAATTAGAATTATGATAAAATGATAGTAATAACAATAATAGCTATAATAACAATAATAATAATGATAACTGTTTTTCTAATAAGAATGATAATAATGATAAAAATGATGATAACAATAATACTATGATACTAACAATAATAGTAACAAAAATAATATTGATAATAATTATAGTAATGATAATAGTAATGATAACAATAATAATACCGATGATAACTATAGTGGTAAAGATGATAAAAATATTCATAATAATAATAATCTTAACGATAATACTAATTAGCAGTAATAGTAGCAGTAATCATAACAGTATCTTCACAACCACCGGCAATACCATTCACAATGTTGATAATATTCCTAACAATAAAAAAGAAACGCACTAGATGATGATAATGAAAAATTAAACGGAAATTCTACAACACATTTTACACCTCCCAGTTCATAAAAGCCATTTGTAATTTTTCGCTCCGGTGACATCATGACTAGCCACTGTTTCGGTCTTTGGAAATTGTGTCGAATATACTGTAGTTATTTACTAATATGTTGGTTGTTTTTATCTCAGTCATGTTGCATATCGCTTAATGATTTGAGTTTTGAAGATGTGATGTCATATACTGAGGTATAATAATCTTGAATTTAAGTCCCATACGAGGATTAAAAAAACAACAACGAGAAATGGTTGCTAAGCGATCCCAAACATAAACAAAAAATATGCTAATGGACAGATACCAATCATGTTGTAAACACTAAAACAAAAAAAGAAAAGAAGAAAATCGCCCGGAGATCTCGCATCAGCAAAAGACGAAAGCGAAGCGCACGGAGGAAACACCGTGACATCCTCCTCGCCTTTGCAAGAAAATCGAAGAATCTCAAGTGAAAGTGTGAGAAATAGTCCCTTTGCTGGTTGATGGGACGACCAAGGCAGTGCTGGTAAATACACAAGTCACGATAAAAGTGAATGCGTCATGCGAGGTCAGCCCCAAGTCGGATGGGGATTGAACAGTTTTGAAGCGAAATGGTCGAAGCTTCGAGCAAAAGGAGAACGAATGGGACTTTTCGGCGGATTATGCTGTTGTAAATATGCTTTATAATAAACTGCTTTGTCATGGATTCATGCGAGTGCAAATGAGTGAATTCACCTATATCAGAGTTATGTACAAAAGTTTTATGTGTGCGTTTACAGTATTTTGATTATCCGTCTTGCTTATTTTTCCTGTGCTATTTTACTAGATGTGTATATACTATATCTATACAATTCCAGTTCTTATATGCTACTGATGACTGCGATGGCTATTTGTTTACAGGTTACTTTGTTTCGGTTAGCAACTTTACTGTGTTTGCGTTCGAGGCTAGAGTATACATAGCACTGATTATATACATGTGCATCTATATGTACACATTTACATACATACGCCATCTAGGACCGGTCGATCCCATTCCCCCTCGAGTGAGCGCCGTGCCAATGAAAGTCCTCGGCCGTTAGCTCTGGCAACAGCGTAGTGGCGTGTTTGGCTCAGCTGAGATCCCCATGCCTCCAGGCCGCGCCAAAGTGAGTTTATGCCTCGTAAAAATTATGGAGTGAAGGAGGTGCTGGCATGGAACCGAACCCCAGGGCAGGTTTTCCAGCAGAGAGGACGTAAGGGACGGTTTGCGATAGGTGGGAGGTGAGAGACTGCTGGGTTATTATGATTTACAGTCGTCTAGTCCTGTCAATATGATGTGATCTTTTGGTCCGGCGCGGAGTCCTGCAGGAGTTATGCAGGGGAGGCCTGCGATGCGAGGCAATGGCTGGAGCCGTGCAGTTGGCAGCAGTCCTGATGTAGATCCGGTAGAAAGTCATGGTTCGCACCCTCTTGCCCCAACACCTTCGGCCTGCGCCACCGCTGAGGGTGCGGGCCGCTGGCTATCTCTATTTACCCTCATTTAGGATAATGTTAACGGTCTCGGAATAGTCGGCATGTGCTATCTAACTTCCCTTGAGGTACTGGATTGGAGAAAAGATAAGTGACATGATAAACGAACCCTTTAATGAACTTTCCTGGGCGGAGATAACCAGTGGCCTTGCCCGGGGATGGTGTGACGTCACAACTCGGCGCCACCTGGACCAGTGCTTTGTTGATGTGTGACACACGGGAGAAAGTTGTATACATTCACATTTATTTTTTTATGAATATGCCTATCACATAGAATCTAAATACCTCTATCCCTGCGTTTAATTTTACCAGCAATTCTGTTGATTGATCTAATTTATTTATTTGACAATAATGAATAATTTAACAAATCCACACACACACACATCTGTGTATGTGTGTGTTTGCGCGCCCATTGTTTATTCGGGTGAGAGATAAAAATGAATACACCGAGGAATTTCTTTGCCTTAACTTCATCCAAATTCCTATTCACTCGAAAACCTATAAACGCGCAAACAAGACCCAAACCCCCTCCCCCCGAACTAACCAATAAAAGAAACGCCGAGCAATAACAGAACGAAAAGACTCGGCCCTTTCCTGACAAGTGAAATGATGGCCCCACAAAAAAAAAGTCCGGGAAAAATTCCATTCCGGACAGATCGGCAGTTTATTACGAGTTGCCCCAGAACTTTCTCCACGACCGGAGTCCTTTGGGCTGGCAAAAGAGATCGAGGTCGAAGTTTCCGAACTCATTCCGCAATAGTCACGAGATTTCGCACAAACTACGAACTGCAAAACGCGACGCAACACCTTTCCAACGGCATGAAGGCTCCGCGGGGCACACCTTCTGTTTAGCAAAGATCACGCAACGTTTCCTTGTTGCTTCAGAGTTAAGTCATTCCTGGCATTGCTTCTTTCGACACTTTTGTTGTTGTTTTGAAGTTTGTAGATGAAAACAGCAACTGTATGTTCTTTCCTTTCTTTTTTTGAGATTTTCGTCAAAACACGGATTGGAATGTTTTTGTCTGTTTCTGTATGTCAATCTGTTGGTGGATGCAAATAGATGTTGCGTGATGTTCATATATAATGAGCTGGGTTAAGGCAGTTTTAGGGAAATATTCAGCTATTACGATAGATTAATAGAAGAGGCCTATAATATGTAGAGGAATTTTGAGATGTGAAATAAAATCTAGCTTATTACGATACAAATGATTATATATAAACACGCAAACGACTCTTTATCACCTGACACAGAAATATAAACATCGACAAAAAAACGTAGACACTGACAACACAACTACCGATAATGATAACCACGATGAAGGTTCGAACAGAAGGTTCATTCACCCAAAAATGATAGTGGTTTTCGACTCGACTCAGTGATTGTTCCATTGTTCTATTCACACAAGCTTTGTTTTCTACCCATCTATCTCGAGTGAACATCACCCGGTGCGACCAGTAATCACTTCTCGCCAACCAAAACCGGAGGCGAAGCCGTAGGTGTAAAAGAAACCATGTAATCATTATTTTGCGCAGGGGGGGGGGGGGGGGTAGGGGGCGGCTGCCGCTGCTGCTGCTCATGTGAATGTCCACGTGAATACTTAAGTGTGTGCGCTGGAGGATGGCGAGGACTGGGTTTGTGGGATGGGTAGTGGTGGTGATTTGATTATCTTCTTTATTGTTGTTGTTTGTATTATTTTGTTTTTTTGCTTTTATTAGTATTTTGTTGATCTCTTTCTCTCTTTCTTTTTCCCTTTCTCTCTCTCTCTCGTTCTCTATCTCTATCTCTCTCTCTCTCTTTTTCTTTCTCTCTCTCGTTCTCAATCTCTCTCTCTCTCTCTCTCTCTCTCTCTCTCTCTCTCTCTCTCTCTCTCTCTCTCTCTCTCTCTCTCTCTCTCTCTCTCTCTCTCTCTCTCTCTCTCTCTCTCTCTCTCTCTCTCTCTCTCTCTCTCTCTCTCTCTCTCTCTCTCTCTCTCTTTCTCTCTTTCTCTCTCTCTCTCTCCGTCTCTCCCTCTCTCTCCTTCACTCCGTCTCCCCTTCTCACTCCACTTCGTCTCTCCTTCACTCCGTCTCTCCCTCTCTCTCCTTTACTCTGTCTCTCCCTCTCTCCTTCACTCCGTCTCTCCCTCTCTCCTTTACTTCCTCTCTCCTCCAATCCCTCTCTCGTTTAGGGCGTGTGATACATGCAGTCGTTTAAGCACATCCAAATTTGTATAGGGAAATCATACCGAGCGTTTATATGTGTCTCCCAGGATACAAACGGCTATGCATCGCTCCCCTTAAATACTAATGTCCGTATAAATGCACGCTTGTATCGCTGAGGGAAGCATAAAGTCTAATCTTCTCCTGCTATCCTGTGACGCCCGGATTACTGCTGCAAAGACTGGTTTTCTGCAGGGCTAATCGGGGACTTCAATGCTGCAAGAGAAAGTAATCCTAAACGAAAGTTACACAATAGCATCTACGGCCAACACGCCAAGAGTGATTAACGGGCTATGGGAGGTATTACGAACTCTTTACTCCAACAGACGTGTAAAAAGGAATAGGCGTGAATGTTTAAGTCTTTTCATGTAATATATTCCCAAGCACTGGCACGAGCATGCAATTCCTTCAGTTACTCCAATTCCGAGCACTAACACGGACAAAAATACCCCTTCAGTGTTACTCCACTTCCGAGGATTAACACTAACACCCCTTCAGTGCTACTACACCCCAGACCATTGATAAGAACACCCCTTTAGTGCTACTCCACTCCCAGGAATTAACACGAACAAACACGCCTTCAGTGCTACTCCATTCCCAAGCACTACCACAAACAAACACGCCTTCAGTGCCACTCCATTCCCAAGCACTACCACGAACAAATACCCTTCAGTGCTACTCCACTCCCAAGCACTAACACGAACAAACACCCCTTCAATTCTACTCCACTCCCAAGCACTAACACGAACAAACACCCCTTCAATTCTACTCCACTCCCAAGCACTAACACGAACAAACACCCCTTCAATTCTACTCCACTCCCAAGCACTAACACGAACAAACACCCCTTCAATTCTACTCCACTCCCAAGCACTAACACGAACAAACACCCCTTCAATTCTACTCCACTCCCAAGCACTAACACGAACAAACACCCCTTCAATTCTACTCCACTCGCAAGCACTAACACGGAAGCGTTTTACAAATATGGTTAAACTTCAGATCCTCCCCGCGACGTGACTTGGAAGCAAATGTCCGGTTAACGAAGCCAGGTGTGAGATTTATCTGCAAACACAACCACGTCCGCTACCGACCCTTGTTAGTCTCCACCTGTCCTGTCTGTCTGCCCTTGTTAGGGAGAACACTAGCATGCACTAGGCTATTTGCATGAATACTCCGCTCGTGATATATTGCAGGGCTTCACTATTCTTGTCTCGTTATGATGTTTGCCTCTGATGTTTGCTTCTTCTTTTTTTTTTTTTTTCTTTCTTTTTTTTTCTTTCGTTTGATTGTTTGCCGCGATGGTAGGGTTGTTTGTTGAACCTCTTAGCTATTGTTAGACTGTGTGGTTTGTAGTCAAGTCTTATTGTTTAGTGAACAGGCTTGCTAATTACGGTTTGATTGGTTGCTAATTTGCGGTGCATTGTTTTATGGCTCTATTGTTATGTATGCGCGGCTTATCAATTTCATTAGCATATAATTATCTTTGTTTCCTGTCGTCTCATGCGTCGCTGCTCGTCAATTTAAGTGATTAATTACAATGTGTGGTGGCAATGGAGAGTCTAGTCTCACAATTAAATGTATTCCCTAAAACAAGAAAAATGCCTATCAGCTGTTTGTTGACTTTAGTTAGGCTATGACCGTTATGCGCAATTGCATATTATCTCTCTTTTTTTTTCTCTCTCTATCTATCTATCTATCCATCTATCTACCTCTCTTTTTCGTATAGGAAGATACAACCACGAAATCAGATAATTGGAAAGATCACTGTAAGATATTTCTCATCTATATTCTATTGACATTTTCTTGAAAATAATATTCATTTCAGTCTGTTACTTCCTTATAAGTTTAAATGTGAAATATTTGTCCATCGAAGCTTTCTAAGTCGGAGATACTTTACGGAGATAAGTGATGTCAAATTTAATATTCAATCGCATTAGAAAGGCAGAAGTTTTGTTTACGTGATGACGTCACAGGCAGGGATACCCATCCTTCCCGCCTCCCCCCCCCCCCTCCTACCTTACTCACTCTATAATTATACTCAACGTGGCCTCTAACCTCTAGTGCGGGCGAGGAGGCTTAATAAACAAGTTCTTAGTCATGGCTAAGTGTTAATAAAACCGAGGAATTTCCCAGCGTTTAAAGGGCTGGTTAGGAACGAGTGACCAGTGTCCACGAGAGAAAGGCAAGTGATCTAACATAAACCTTGGTCCTTTTACAGTGACTTTCACTCGTATCTGTGATCCTTTTTTCCCAAATTATATCTCGGACTTTTTTTGGACACCGGTGTTGAGAATCCTCCCCGCCATTACAGAGTGGCAAGCATTAGTAGGGAATTTGATTTCTATTAGCAAATGAGGAGTTTGGTGTCGTAAACGAGGTCCGGGGGAGTTGTGGAATGCGGGGAATGTGGTAGGACGGCATGCAACCCCTGTAACCTGTACCTTTTACCCTAGGGTGTTCTTGCATGCAACATCTGCAATCACTTCATTAATAACCCGCTGGCAGAATGACGTTGGGAAACACGCGGCTAAGAAAAAGATAATATTCAGAGCAAGTTTGGTCTTATCTGTAATTGCTAAAGGGTTGAATTCTCTTATTTATACCAATCCTGATTTAAATCCTCCGTTTGAGAGCAACTCAGTGTGTGGTTCGCAGTAAAAAAAACTCTTTTCATGGCATTTAACGATGGAAAGTGTTGGTTTAGTGTTTACAAAATTCGCCAGCAGGCATCTGAGTTTAGATTCTTATTCTGAATCATTGTTGATATTGTCACAGCCACGAATTATCATAGAGGTAGA